>CAUYON010029542.1:0-30861 GCA_963573935.1 Arctocebus calabarensis
TTTAGGATATTGCATCCTCATCTATAAGTGAAACATGTTTGTAATTTCTCTTTATAACAATATATTTTCTCCAATTTCAATATCAGTTGTATCCAGATCAAGTAGAATGATATTGAAATATTTCTTTTTTTATTGTTTATACGATTTCTGGAATTGCTTGTTTTGTAAAATCATTGTGGTCTATGAGTTCATGACAGTTTGAACTTTGTTATTTAATTTAACTCATTGCTTAATTACTGTTTTCCTATGAATGCTTATACTGTGGTTAATATGTTAGCATAGCAGTATTCCCAGATAGTTTTTTGTTTGTTGGAAGGTTGGGCTTTGGGGGGGCAGAGTTAATACTTTGCATGAAATATCTTACTTTATAACAGTGAAATTGCTTTCTCTTTTGTCTTGTGATTTTTTTTGAGGTGAAATTTAAGTTTTTGTGTGAGTAGTACTTTTATACCTATCTTGAGTGTCTTGCTTGTACTGTATCACATCACACCTTTGTTTAATTCTTAATAAACTGTTCACTTGTTTAAAATAAAAAAAAAAGATATAAAGGTAGAAAAACTCTTGATTTATAGCTAAGAGCATGGGATTGGAATTTGAACCTCAAGTCTGCTTCACTGTGACAGCAACCATGTAGGTAGGTGTTATGATAGCCCCCCTTTCGTCAGAAGAGGAAACTGAGGGTCAGGCAGGTTAAGTAACTTGCCTGAGGTCCGGTAGCTGGTGCCAGGGCAAGGCTTCCACCCCAGGCTGCCAGTCTCTCAAAGCTTTGCTTTCACACGCCCTTGTGTTTATTCACATCATTCAAAAATCTGCAATGGATCACAGTCTCCCTTTTCAGAGTTAGGCAATCACTAGTGGATATGTGGTGTCATCACAGCACATGAGAGGCTTTTGTTTGTTGCTTTAGAGATAATCCACAGTTCAAATGTCTTCCTCTTGGAGGGCGAAGCAGTCCTTTAAAATCCAAGTAACTTGCCTTCAGAATTAAGTAGGTCACGCTAAAGTGCAGCCAGCTACAAGAAAAGTGTATTTAATTAAACTACCTTGATGTGTTTTCTCCTCCATGGACCCGTGAAATTATTGTCTCCTGCGAGCCTCAGCCCTCTGGGTCACCCACTGAAGACCAGACACTGACTCCCTGATACTCGGAAGCCACCGTCAAGCTTGTTTTCTGCCCTGACAGCTGCTGCCTCAGGGGCGCCTCCTGCTGGCCTTGGACAATCTCTGCTCCAGGCAGGATGATGACTGCCAGGGCAGCTCCCCGAGACAGCATGCTGCAGACCTGAGGTGATCCTATCAAGGGGGCAGGCAGAGGCTGCCAAACTAAAAAGAGAAGGGGCGGCAACCTGTGGACTCCATCGTCCCATGGGCAGCCAGCACAACCTTTTGGAGCTATGTATCTGACCCTGGGCCAGACCATGGTCAACTTCTCAGTGACCTTAGGACAAAGATGCCAAGCCTATGCACCCTGCAAGGCTCCCTGTGACCTGTCTGCCTTTTCTGGCCTCGTGGGTTTACACTGTCCCCTCTGTCCTCTATGCTCCAGCCCATGGGACATCAAAGCACCTCCCAGCCTTTACAGCACTGTCCCTTCTACTCTGAAAGCTCTCCCCTTGACCTGGCTAATTCTCCATCTCAACTTAAACATGACTTCAGGGGCTTCCCCTGACTTCTCCCCCACTCTAGTTGGGGTCCTGGTCCCCCCCCCCAGCTGTGAACTTCCTCCAGAAGTGTTCATCACTGTTGGTGTTGTTTGTCTAGGCTTGCCCGCCCCACTCGTCTGGGAGTTCCATGAAGACAAGGACTGCCTTGTTCAAGGCCATGCCTGGAGTACATTAAGCACTTGAGGAATGTTTGTTGAAAGGGTCTTGACCCATTGGGCAGGCTTCCAGAGTGGGTATGATCACTGCAGGAAGAAGCTGCCATATGGCTCTCTATGTGTTCAAGTGTTTCTTCCTTGAGGTACCAAACAGCTTAAATTCCAAAGGAAGCGAGTACAAACGTGAATTGGGTTTGCTGTTCAGATTCTTGTGAAGGCATCAGGGAAAGAAAGGAATAGCTCACATGAACAATGAGATTGGCCCTGACATTGACCTTTCATAGCCACTGGTCCCATGTTCTCTGGGTCCCATGGTCTCTGGCGTGCTGTGGCCCTTGGGACTCCCACTGGAGGCTGGTGTCTTTCTAGGATTTGGGGTTGAGCACAGACTTGAGGACAGTGCTATCAGGCTTCTCCAGATTCCTCCTGGAGTCCTGAGCAATCATATGTGCCCTTTGGGGGTTTGTGCCGCAGGAAGAGGGAGAGCTTCTCCTCAGGAAGAGCAGAGCTCTCTGGTCAAGGTGCTTCTAGCAACCTCAGTTTGGTAAAGATCACCCTGAACCCAGCTTACAGGAAGCACTGGTGATAGGGCTGAGGAAGGGTGCCTGGGGGCTGGAGAGGGGACAGGTAGCAAGAGTCATCATATGGAGCTTTCTTTCTCTCTCGCCACAGATGGCTGCATTACTCATGGAAGGGGAGTTTTGATGATGGGACTCCAGTAGGGCACTGCAGACCTGACCCCTGAACCTTCTACTGTGGTGTGGAAAGTCTACAGGGCCAACCGAGCATAGAAGGAGATGGGTCCCTCGCCTCCAAAATGCATCTTCTTGCCACAGATGCTTATCATATTCCTTACCTAGGTGCTATGGTTCCAACGTGTATGTCCCCTCTGAAATTCATATTGAAACTTACCCCTGGGAGTATTGAGAGGTGGGGCCTTTTAGGAATGATTAAGTCAAGAGGACAGAGCCTCAGGAATAGGGTTGGGGAGAACTAACTTAGGCTCCTTTTTTGCTTTTCTGCCATGTGAGGACAGCTTGATGGTGCTGTGAGAACAGGCCTTGCTAGACACTGAACCTGCTGACACCTTGATCTTGGACTTTCCAGTCTCCAGAACTGTGAGAAGTAAATTTCTGTTCTTTATAAATTACCCACTCGCAAGTATTTTGTTATAACAAAACAAATGGACTGACACCAGGAACAGTATCATTTATACTAAAATTAGCACTAAGGTTTAAATCGTAGTTCACTTCAGGAGAGGGAATTCAGTAACTTTAATTCACATCTCTCTACCTCTCCCAGTCTTTTAAAGAGAGGGTATTCTTGTTCATTAGAATGACCTCACAGCTTGCTTCTGTGTTGAAGAAAGAGAGGGAACGTGAGAACTTCAATTCACACTCCTCTGTGACAAAGATTAAATAAAAGACTGCACTATGCTGTGTTTATTTGTCTCCTTTCTCCACTTCCCCCCATCTGCTAACGGCACAGGATTCTTATTTGCTAGAATGATCTCATGGCTTGCTTCAGGATTCTTCTCCTGGCTGGAGAATCCAGGTAATTAATCAGTGGAAAGAAAGTCAAAGAAAAGAGAGACATGAAATTGATTTATTTTCTAGGAGGTTGGTGGAGAAAGGATGGAGAAGCAGAAGAGTGGAGAAGGGAAAGACAATTTAGAGAAAATCTCTGCCTGGTTTGTAAGAAGGTCTGCGAGCAAGAGGATTTCAGAGAGGATTTTGTTGTGTCTTTGAGATTGTTTTTTGTGGGGAAAAGCAGGATTGGAGCTGCTTTTTTTTCCTTCATTGTCACATCTCTGGATTTGACTGCACTTTGAGACTGAATCCGTTGGGACCCCGTGTGTCTGTGTGTTCATGGCATTCATGACTTAAATTCATGTTCATCAATAAGCGTCGTTGGTAATTGGCTCACTGTGTCCTGGGAAGAGTGTGCTACAGTGGGGCAGGTACTGCCTGGGTTCAAATCCCGGCTCTGCCCCTTGCAAGCTGTGACCTTTCAGAAGAGACTAAGTACCGTGTTTTGTGTACCAAGTGTCAAACCGTCTGCAATGTGCAGTGTTTACATCTCAAGTGAGTACTGTTACTCCTATAGTGTAGAACAGAGTGGCTCAGGGAGGTCAAATGACTTGATAAGAGACACCCACCCAGCTAGTGGTGAAGCCAGGACTCAAAACCCCGATCTGGGGGATTCCAAAGACAGCTTGTTCCCTCGACTCTCTCATTGCCCTGCTACTTTGCATCACCAAGTCTTTATTTGCTTGGGTATAAAATGAAATTCAGACTGTCTGCATCAAAGATTGTTGATTTTTAAAAAGCGTAGGAGAGCTGGCACACGGTCAGGGTTAATTTCACGGCTTCCCACACCCAGGCGCAACAACACACAAACAGCTGATTTCAGATCCTCTCTTGAGAGCAAGGGAGGGCACTGAGCTGGTGAAAGAAGATGGAGAAAAGAGGCAGAAAGAAGAGAATATCACCAACGGCCAACTCTGCCAAGTCTACAGCATTGTCTCTGATTGGGTCAGGGTGCAGCAACCTCTAAAGTGACTAAGAACCAGGGACCAACAGTCCCCAGGAGCCAACCAGGCGGGTTTGCGCTAATGTGGGAGGCCCAGATCTACGTAGCAGACGCTGTGTACTGCACATCAACCCTTTGACAGGGACATAGTAATGTTCACATCTTTGACAGACAGATGATGTGGGGCTACTGGGACTTGGTCGTGCTGAACAGAAATGGACAGACCCAGAGAAAGACAGACCATGGTAGGTGGATCACGAAGTTCTGCACCAAATATTTACTGGACCTCTCTGATGGATCAGGCTCCGATCCAGGGCGAGGGATACAGAGAGAAGGAAAGAGGCTCAGCCCTTGCCCTCTGTGGGTGACGTCTGGGATGTCAGGAAAAGAGAACTCTAAGAGGCATTGCTGGTGGCAAAGCACTGAACAGGCAAACAGAGGCGGAGGCCAAATCATGGGCGGCCACACGTCCTTCCCAGGAGTCTGGATGTTGTCCCATGGCAATAGCAGCCCTGGAACAGTGGGGAGGATTCATCCGAAGGGCCCAAGCCCGGACAGAGGGATTCCAGCCGGGGAGCTTGCCCTTGGGGCTCTACCTCCTCCTAGCCCTTAGCCATCTGAACGCACTTCTGACATGATTGTCTGCCCAGCTGGACTCGCCAAATTAGAAAGTGCTCTCAGAAGCCTGTGACCAGAAATTACACAACTACAGACAGATGGCTTTTGCCAAAAAATTTGCCTGATGAGTGCAATTGAATATTTAGAAAGAAGAAGGGGGGAGCAAAACAACAGTAAGCTAATTAGGATAATCATTCATCTATAATCACAATCTAGATAAGGAGGTTTTCAGTAACAATTTCAAAAGGGCACAGTCAGGATCAACAGGTTTAAGCTGACTTTTTTCTTCTGAGAAATCAAGTTCAAGACCTGCTCCTCTTTTGACAAGTTCATACAAGGGTGTGAGAGTAGGTGCGGTTGGCTTTGAAGCATACTACCATTCTTGTGTTCTTGATATTTAATGGAAGGAGTTGGCTTTTCCAGTGGAAGGGTTTGTCCGTCTTCATCTGCAACGTCAATAATCTGCTTATGTGATCTGATCCCAGCCTAAATGCAGATTCCACTTGAAAAAGAAGTTCTGCTTGGTTCAGCATAACAACCAGGGGATTTGAGGACTGAGAAAAATTAAAACCCTGTGTATGGATTTTCCTTCAAGCAATTTTTCTTCTGTGTACAACCATGGCAAAACTGGTATTTCTTCCAAGTTTCCCCTTCACAATACCTGGACTGGACCTCAGGAATATACAAGAAGGTAGACCATCTTGAGGAAAACCTCATGAGCCCAAGGTCATGAGGGGCTTAGCTGCAGTGCCAGGGCTGGTTTGTCCAGGCCCCACACTACTGACCCCTGTCTTTGTAGTTGCTGTTCAGAAAAACCACACATGTGGCTCCTACCTCACTGAGAACATAGTCACCCTAAGAATTTCGTCCCCCCTCCATTCTCATGCATTCCTTTCTGAAACCACACTGTTTCAGCTCACATCTGATACCCAACTCTCTGCTTGTATCAGTTCTTCTCAACCACATTCCTGAACATACACGAGGCCTCTCACCCGGCCCTGGTCTCACAGAGGTGTAAGTTACTGTCTTCACTCACAGAGTCCTCACATCTAGGGAGAGATTTTAAAATATAAATTAGTACAGCTCCTAGAAATCAAGTTACCCTTGGGGTGCAGTCTCAGAGTGCCATCAGATTAAAGGAAACCATGTTCAACACTCTTCAGTTATTAGAAAGTATTCCAAACACTTTACCTTCTTTTTCTTTTTCTTAAGAAAAGCAACGGAAATTCCATTCATAATCCATTGCAACACTTTATAATATCCTTAGACACATAATGAATTAGTAATCAAGAAAACAAAATTATAGGCTTAATCAAACATGAGAGAAAAGTTCAAAGTCATGGAAAAGGAAGGATTAAAGGGGACAAGACCAGAGGAGGGAAAGTCCTGGGGGCTATTACAGTAGAGGAGGCAGGAGGTGCTGAGGCCCCAGTTTACACGACTGAGGCAGAGTTCAACAGGATGGACTTGAGAGAGACTTAGGGGAGCAGAGAGGGGAAAACTGAGATGCTGACAGCCCTGCAGAACATGGAGGTCTCTCTCAAGTAATTTTAGATTCAGTATGTCCAAAACGAACATCCCAGGTTACCTTCAAGCCCGTTCCTGTTCCTGACTCTGCTATTTCTGTTAGACATGGCACCAATTTTCTGGCCTCTGGCATTAAAATCTTGTGAGCTATCATTTCCCTCCCCTCCTCCTCCGTTCCCTGTAATCAAGTCTGACACAAATCCCCACATAGATCCTCAAATAGCTCTTTGCTCTCCATTTATGCTCCAGTTGGAAGGGCCCAGTTCACCTCCCCTCACCTCTGGATTATTGCAGTAACCTCTAGCTGTCCTCCTTGGTGCTCCCCACCATCCAGCACATCCTCATCGTGACAGGAAGATGGGGATCTTCCCCAGAACACAGCGTCCTTCCTCATGCCGCACTGCCCTGTGGCATCAGATCCAAGCACCTGCCTGGCTTACAAGTGGCTCCTGTGGGCTCACGGGTCTAATTTTAGGCCTTACCGTCCAGTCAAGCTGGTGTCCTTATGTTCCCCATGAGGGCCAGGCTCAGGAAGTCCCCCTGCAGTGTTCGTCCTCCCTCCTCCACCTCTCCAATCTGGTGAGGGGCCACCAATCGGCACCCTGGTCCCCAGCATCTGCCATCTGCAGTCAGCATCACACCATCTAGCTCGGAATGAGTCCTTGCTTATTCCAACTGCCCAAGTGTTCTCTCCCCAGCCCAGCTGTTTATTCCTTCAGAAACAAGGTCTCTCACTTTGTTGAACTACCCTTGCTAAACCAGGGAAAACAAAGATCTCAAGGCAGCAGTGTATTTGCATTAGGGACTAAGGAGCCTTAAGAAACTAACTCACTCTAAGGAAGACCACCTAGGCTCAGCACACCTCACCCAGTAATGGAAATGAACCGAGCCCCAGAGGTCACAGGAGAGAAGAGGTTTAAAGAGAACTGACGTTTGTCTTTTAAATCTGGGTCCTTTCACAACCTGACCCATGGAGATTAAGGGGTCGTAGGAAAAAAAAAATCAGAAAGTTGTTTGCTAAAAAATTATCTAAGACACAGGGTACAAGCAGCACTACTTGGGGGCCCCTCTACGATGACAGCCCAACACAAAATGAGAAAGAGGCCTTCTCTCCTACTATACAGCACAGCCCTGCTTGTGCCAGGTCAATGCAATGTGCTATTGGCACCTGCCAGTTTTTCCTGACACATCTGGCATCCAGTGTCAACCCCAGCTTACATGCAAACAAGGAAGAGAAGCTTTTGTGAAGTGAAGTCCAAGGAGTGCAGACCTTGGGTGAGTGCTCCTGAAGATCAGGTTTGTGGTGTAGATTGTGTGTCCAGAAACAAACAAACAAACAAACATCCAAAAAACAAAATAATCCTCGCTTGGGAACGGAGTTTCTCAAGCTCAGCAATATTGACATTTGGTGACTGGTAATTCTTTGTTGCATGGGACTGTCCTGAGCATTATGGGACATTTAGCAGCACCCGAGGCCTCTACCCACTAGAAGCCAATGGTATTCCTCCATACTTGTGACAGAAAAAAAGGTCTCCAGACATGACCCAATGTCCACCCAGTTGAGAACCACTGCTGGGTTCATTGCAAAGCCACCCAGTTGAGAACCACTGCTCTCGGTGGCTGTGGCAATACCTAAGAGTGGTATTGCAAGTGGCAGTCATGCCCAGCTGTAACAATAAATGTGCCTGCAGGATATGACAGTGCCTAGGATGTGTGTGTGATGTGGGAGGGAGAACAATGCGTGTGGGAGGAGCTTCTAAAGCAGATAAAACAAAAAGCCAAAACAGGACCTCGCAGTAGCAGAACAGAACTTGGCTGGTGTTATTTGTGAGACACAGCCCAAGGACCCCCTAAAATATTTTGGGAGATTTTGCAAAAGGCCCAGGGTCCTGACAGAACAAGTGGCAGCCAGCAACAATGGAGCTCATTGCTTCCCATGTGGGCCTGTTCTTACCCAGAGACCAGAGAGACCTGCGGGCATTTGGATTAAACTTGGAAAATTCCATGACCTTGAACTGTATCAGATAGCTTGGCTCATGATTACCCAGCACCATTACGCCAGTCGCAGCTACAGGACTGCTCAGTGTGTAAACTGGGGGATACTCATTGAGACAAAGCAGAAAGATGTTTCCAGGGTGACAGCTTGAGGCTCTGTCTCAAAAAAAAAAACAAAAAAAACCTTCATTTATAGACTTCGATCAACTATATATAACAAAACTTTAGGATAACTGTTAGAATAGAAAGGGAAAGCCAAGATTCCAAACCAGGAAAGAAGTCAGAAATGCAAAAAGAAAAAACCCCAAAATGAGAAGGGAGAAGGAAAAAAATAGGAAAGCTGGGAGGAGAAAATGTGAAGAATTTCATGGGTCTGTTTCTTTGCAGAAATAGGAAGTGTGGTGCTGGGGGGTGGCAGGGGACCCAGCAGGGTTAATGAAGGGAATGAGGAGAGGCCAATCTAGATTAGCCAAACAATCACCTTGCAGCAGCCTGGGCCTGGCTGAGGTTACAATTATGGTTTTGCAATAGATGCAATCAGCTAGGAAAATACCAAATGAAACAGAAAGCTGCCTGGTGAGGACAGAATCAGTGAACAAAGAATTAGGTTTTGAGGCTATTCTACCCAGATTTGGGAGTGGTGAAGCCAGAGACAGGAACACCATCCACTATCTGTCACGACACTGTGCCCAAGGACATCTCGCTGTCCTTCACGGAGGGCTGGGTAAAAACCAAGCTGTTCTTACTACCCAGTTCCCGCACTGATTGGACTGCAAGATACCCTCCCTCAGGCAAGTTATAAATCAACCGAGACAGCTCTCTGCATTCGCCCACGCGGGTCTCTGGAGCCTGCGTCCTGATCCTTCCACCGTCAGCAGCTGAATAGTCTCCAGTTCTCCTTTGGATAAATCACAACTTCGGGTTACTGCTCTCATCTACTTTAAGTTGATTCTTCCTAGCTTCAAGTTCAGAAAGTGACTCTCACTGGGAGTTTTCTCTCACTCCCTATGTGCTCTCACATGTGTGCTCACATACATTTTTAAGCCTCTGGGTCTATTTGGGAGGAAACAAAGGATACCAGGAGGCAGCATAGACTGGAAACATACGACTGCATTTCATCTTCAGCAGCTGTGTGACTTTGGGGGCATCGCTAAGCCTCTCTGAGCCAGTATTTTCTCATTGTAAGTGAGATAATCTGAAAGGCACCTAGCACTGACACATAGTAGGTGCTCAGTAAAGTGATGACCTCTTCGGCTGCAGCTCTCTGTGTATTGAGCACGACTCTGGTGATAAGGTATATTAGGCAGAATATGCCCCCTCCTTAAGCTGTCCACTTCTAATCAAGGGAACCTGTGAATAGGTTAGGTTCCATGGCCAAGGGGAACGACAGTTGTAAATAGCATTAAGGTTGATAATCAGCTGGCCTTAAAACAGATTATGCTGGACTATCTGGGTGAGCCCAGTGCAATCACTAAAGTGATTAAAAGTGGAAAAGAGAGCCAGGAGATAGAGAATCAAAGATGTGCCTACTGAAGAAAGGCACAGAGAGATGCAGTGTTGCTATTTTGAAGATGGAGGAAGGAGGCATGAGCCAGGGCATGCAGGCTGCCTCAAGAAGCTGGAAGGGGGCAGGAAGTGGGTTTTCCCAAGGAGTCTCTGGAAAGGAATGTAGCCCTGCTGACACCTTACCCAGCGAGACCATGTCAGGCTTCTAACCTACAGAACTGGAGGGTAATGCATTCGTGCTGTTCCAGCCACCAAGTTTACGGTGATGTGTTACAGCCTCAGCAGGAAACTAACACACCTGACATGAGAGTTTGTCCATCCTTCTTTTAGGTACCATGCAAGGAAATTTAGTTAGCCACTAACACTGCTCAAACTTAGGTTTCCACATAGTGGAACAACTATGACTTCGATGCCTGCAACCAGTTTCAGTAATTGTGTGCCTAGATTTGTGGGCAGATATGGAACAAACATGGAGGGACTGAATAGTTGCTAACCAACCTCTTTTTTGGAAAAGAACTGACTGTTCTTTACCAATCTCATGGCAGCCATATTGTTACCAATCTCATGGCAGCCATATTGAAGGCTTAATGTCCACCCATAGCAGGGAAACATGCTTCATACACCTGAACCACAGAGGTCTCCCCAGGTGTGAATCACTCATATCCTTGTATGGCTGTCCCATGTCCACCTCCCCAGCTCTGGGTCTCCCATGACCTCTCTCACCTGTACATGGTATGTGGCCATGCTACCTGAGCGGTCCTTGAACCAGTGTAGCCCTTAGACTATTAACCCTCTATGCAAGTGCAAGGGCAGAGGTTAATGGGCTGAGGGGTAATGAACAATGGGATTTGGTGATGGACGTGGTCAGGACCTAAAAGAGAAATAAGACGTTCCCTGTTATCCTCCACTTCCCATCACCTTCTCTCAAAGGACTCTTGGACATAATGCTTGTTGCCCACCTAACAGCCATTCTCTCCCTTTGTGGAAGACCCCATCTCCTGTGACAAAGGCTGAAATACCACCCCTGGCTCTCTCAGCTCTCTGGCAGTGCCTCCCCCGGCCCAAAGGATGAAGCAAGACTGGTTTGAGATGATCCTGTAACATCTCTTCCTTTCTCAGTAATTTGTTCTTTGGTGAGCAAATTTGATTATGTCCCATGAGATGTCAAGGTCATCTTCTGAGGAGCTTCTGGGAAAGAGACAAAGGGGTAAACTGCCTTTCCGGGCTCTGAATGGGTTGCCTGAGAATGAATGAAGTCCTGTCCTCATGGAAAAGGAGCCCTGGAAGCCTGGCCTCGCTGTGCTGCAGAGTTAGCTCAGCCCAGAGTCCCCCTGTCTCTGAGCTTCTTGCTATGGAGATGACACATTCCTCTCTGGTTACAGCCTCCAGGAGGGAATTCTGTCACTTACAGCAGAAAGCTCTCTCATGGATAAGCCCTTGGATTCATGCAGACGGCAGGAATCCCTGCTTGGCTGTCTCCTTCCTGAGGGAGACATACGGTCTAAGAGGACAACAAATATTAATAATAACACAGTGTCTCTGCACTGAGGACTTCACAGTCCAACACAATTATGGAAAACCACTGCTATCTCTCCTACCTCTGGACTCCAGAAGTCATGCAAATGCTACATGAGTTCTGTCACTTCGTGCTTATCCCACATTTAAGTGTCAGTAGAGATCATTGTTTTTCAGATGGCAAATTTGCTTCCTTAAAATCCCAGGGATTCCACACGTAACCACAAGCCTCTCTATTTCTTTAGAATCCCACAGAACAAGGTGGAGGGCATGAAAAGCCATTTAGGGGTGGTGCCTGTGGCTCAAGGAGTAGGGCGCTGGCCCCCTATACCGGAGGTGGGTGGGTTCAAATCCAGCCCCCGCCAAAAACTGCAGGAAAAAAAAAAAGAAAAGAAAAGAAAAGCCATTTGGGCAAAACAGCAACGGAAGCAGGTACTTCGCAGAGTCACACCAGACAGAGTACATATTCCAGCGTCGTGTGGATCTAAACAGCAGTGTACTGGGAAGGGAGCTGGCTGGAGCTCAGAAGGCAGCTCGGGAAGGGCAGCCAGAGTGGACAGCCGCACGTGTGCAGATGAAGGAATGTGGACTTTTTGGATGTTGATTGATTCTGTGGCAAACCAGGGTGGGCTACGAAACATCAAAAGATACAGAACGAGGAGGACGGAGGAAGAACAGGCTCTGGACAAAGCAGAAGAGAAGGCCCAACTAAGCGCTTCCCCCCAAATCTTTGTGGGGGGGGGCTCTGGAGTCAGCTCCAGAATGACACACACCATCCATCCAGCTTGCACAGTGTGGAGATAGACACACGTACACACACACGCATTCGTCTTTAGGAACTAGTGTAAAGTTTGCTCTGTAGTGCAGGTTCCGTGTTCTCAACTTTACTTTGGTTGCGAAGCCCCAGCTTAAAGGAAGCCAGCTTCCCCCCCACCCCCAGTAGGCAGCAACATGCCTCACTGGGCGATGACTGAGGGAGGTTAATGCTGGCACGCTGAAGTCACACTACACAGCACGGGGACAAAGCCTGGACTAAATGTGACTCCTCCGGGCAGCAGAGGAATCACCCTTCCTAAAAGATCTCAAAAACTAGCCTTAGGTTTCATGAGGGTGATTTTATCTATGGAGAGAGTTAGGAATCTTTATGAACGTCTGCAATGTGACTCATCAGTAGCAATTACAGGTGAGCAAATTACGGGACAATGGCTGGTTAGTATTATTTTTAATGATGCTTGTGCAGAGTTTGGACGCCTACCATGGTTCTCACCTTGCACTCCTTTATTGATTTTTAAGGGCAGTTTCAACTTCCCTGTGATCGGTTCCATCTTCTGTAAAATAGACAATAATAGCTCTGATTCCCAGGAGGTTGTGGAGGACTCAATTAGGTGATACAAACAAACCACTTAGAACAGTGTGTGACACATAATAAATTCTTGATAAATTTTAGTTATGGTGAGTTCTTTCATTTAATACCCACGTCAACCCTAAGAAGTATGTACTTTTATTACCCCCAGTACAACAGATAAGAAAACCAGGGTTGAGAAAGTTCAAGTAACTTTCCCAGGGTCTTAACCTACTAAGAGGTAGAGCCACAGTTAGAAAGTTGGTGTCTAGGATGCCAAGTATTACCTTGCCCTCCATCCTTCATGAGAAATTAGAAAGTTGTACTCAGAGTGCAAACCAGAAACTCAGGTTTCAGGGGAAGACAGACAGCTGGGAGAATGGGGAATTTTGCCTGGGATAGGCGTCCAATAAGAGAACAGGAAATACTGAGATCCAAACACCTCTGCCATCTTATTTATAGAGTTTGAGAAAGATCCTTTTAACCACAACTGCAACACTAAGAACCCAGGAGAAAATCTTCATGAAAGGAATACAAGGATATTTTGTCTAAATTTTCTTCCTAGAAGAGTCTGGAAACATATG
The DNA here is from genome assembly GCA_963573935.1 of Arctocebus calabarensis. Classification (NCBI taxonomy): domain Eukaryota; kingdom Metazoa; phylum Chordata; class Mammalia; order Primates; family Lorisidae; genus Arctocebus; species Arctocebus calabarensis. The sequence continues at coordinate 13,439 of CAUYON010029542.1, forward strand.
GAGAGAAGAAACCAGTGCCCACCAGCTCAGACTCATCTGGCAAGTCTAGTGAAGTGGAGGCAGCCCTGGAGAGAGGCAGGGAGGCCCCCGGGGCCCTGGCTTCACACAGCAAAAGGCTTGATTCACAGTTCTTCCTGTGAAATATTGATTTACATTGGGGCAGAATGAAAAGCTTCCTGGATCGTGTCTGAGGCAAGATAAAACCCGAGCCTAGGAATCGACACTGTGGGATGAGCCTAGGAGGACAGGAACCAGAAGCAGAGTCTGAATCCCCCCTGTGGAGCTAGGACAGCATCAGGCAGAGGTTCCTGCATACTAGGTCACAGAGACAACATTTACCCAGGACCTCCCCAGTGTGCAGTGAGAAAAATGAGCTAAGTAGTGGCCGTGTGTGGGTGCTGGGATCGTCCACGTGCTTTCCTAGCAGGGCTGGAGCTGCCTCACCTCCTTTAGCACCGACTCCTCTCCTACGGCCCTGCCCCTCTCCTCTGCTTTACTCTTCCCTTATTGCACTTAGTTCCAACGTGCAATGTACTTTCCTTCTTTTTTAAAACAATCTGTTAGCCTGTACTTAGAATTTAAACATGAAGGCAGGGATTTTGGTTTATTGTGTCACTAGTATGTTCTTCAGTGCCCAGAACAGTACCTGGCACATAATAGGTGCTCACTAAATTCTTGTAGAAATAATTTAGAAAATTTTTCCCAGTGTGTGTGAGAGAGAAATAACCCTCTCCAATGAAATGGTAGTAATGACAAATTATAGGCCTATTTATTCTCTGATAAATAAAAAGTTTCAACTCTGTTAGTATATACATATACACCCATTTTTTTTTCTTTTTTTTTTTGAGACAGAGTCTCACCCTGTTGCCCAGGTAAGGGTGCCCTGGCATCAGCTTAGCTCACAGCAATCTCACGCTCCTGGGTTCAAGCCATCCTGCTGCCTAGGTCTCCTGAGTAGCTGGGACTACATGTGCCCACCACAACATACAGCTAGCTTTTAAATTTCAGGTAGAGACAGGGTCTAACTCTTGCTCAGGCTGGTCAGGCCTGAGCTCAGGCTGAATTCCTGAGCTCAAGAGATTTGCCCATCTCAGCCTTCCAGATTGGTAGGATTACAGATGTGAGCCACCATTTCTGGCCTTTTTTTCTCTTTTTAATTTTGCATAAATTTTAAAAAATTTTACTGGCCTATGAATTCTAAAAGTCCAGTAGTCAATGGTCTCAGAAAAGGGTTTTGGAGTAAAGTGAAGCTTGGCTTGAGTCTGAGTCCACCAGCTATGTGACTTGGGAAAAGTTTCTTTCTTCCTTGAAGCCTCAATTTCCTTACCTGTAAAAGGGGAATGGTGATGCTGATTTCATGAGGCTGTTCTACAATGATGTGAGAGGATACACTGGCAGGATACTGCTCTGCAGAAACGTTGGATGAATGAACAGATGACACTCACCACGTGGCTCAGCTGTGGCTGCGGTAAACTGTCTCCACCCACACTCAGTTCTAAATCCCCCTTGGGGTTTGTACTCTTTGCTGTAGCCACAGCACTACTAAGGTCAAGCCCAGACAAAGGCCACCCAAAGGCAGTTTCCTGGCATTCAAAGGACCTATTCAACCTGAGTTCAACCCTGCTTAAAATTCAGCTCCCTTGCTATAAATATGAATGATTAAATCTAAAGGTGTCAAGGCTCCAAATTGTTGAAGGAAAACTATTTGCCTGAGGGTGATGACTTCTGAGATTCTCCTAAATTAACAGGCTTATATTAATTTCTTTCCCCTTTTAACTAGGAAAGAGAGAAATCATGTTAGGAACCACTGCCAGAAGGTTATCGTTTAGAAATGAGGACAAACTAGTCCTGAAATTAGATCGTAAGTAAGCAAGGAAACCGGAGTCATTTCTCTGATACTCCAATTGCACACGTTCTCAATTTTTTATATTTTTGCTTTCATTCAAGCACAATCTAATCTTACCTTTTATTGAAGTTCACACTATAAGAGAAATATACATGTATGTTAATAAAGGAAAGTGAGAAAACTGGGGGTTGTGGAGAAAGAAGGAAGGTGAGGGCAGAGGTGAGGTCTCCGCTGCTTAGCCCTGAGGAAGATAAAGCTGAATCAAAATGAGGAGGACTTGGAGAAAGGTCTCTGGGCTCTCCGGGGTTTACAGGAGGGAGGACAGAGAGAAGAGTCACTAGGGTGAGGAAAGCAGTTCTGCCACATGCTGACAGGCTGTCCTGGAGTTGTCCTGGGTAGAGACCAACTAGGATAATCCCAGGCACTGGAAATGGAAGGGAAAGGACACCTTCTGCACTGGTCCCCATATTTTCAAAATGATTCCCCCAAATTTATGGGGCTATTGCCAGACTGCTGGCTGCCTTCCAATATTAACCCTTCATTTCAGCTTTTGTAATAGAATCTTTGTTTTCAGCGTGGTATATTGCCTCTCAACTACAGGATATTTCCCAGCTTCTCTTGCAGCTAGATGTGGCCATGTGAGTTAATTTAAGCAATGAGATTTAGTGATTATAAGATGTTACCAAGAAGTTTCCTTAAAGGAAGGAGGCAGGTACTCCTCCTATCTCTTGACAACTGAAATGTGGATCATAAAGTCAATCACCACCCAAGACAGGATACAGCAGTAAGCCCATGGCAGAGCAGTGAGCTAGAGGAAGCCTAGGGGCCTGAGAAATTATGGAACCACCCTACCAGCCCTGGGGGGGAACAAACATTGATCTTATTTTAAACCATTACTTTTCAGTTTCTACTCCAATTAAGTGACCTAATACTTTTCTACAGAGAAGCATCTAAGTTCCTGTCATGGGCCATGATTGCTTGGGGATGGGACCTCCAGTAATTAGTCCAACAACATTCTTTCCCTAGACAGGGCTCTACTGAAGCCATAAGGGGGCTAGCCATAGTAGAAAGATCAAGAATGGGCCATCATTCCAATGATTGCATTTCCAATGGGTTGTCAATGTCCACCAGGCTGGGATCCATATTTTTATCATTTACTTTCAGTAGACCTTGAAAAGGAGGTATTATGAGGCCTGAAGTGAGTTCTGCTGACTGCCTACCTAGCATCTATTCCTTGCTTCTCCTGCTTCACAGAATCCAGATGGGGCAGAGGTACTCATCTGTCTTAGTCCGTTTTCTGTTGCTATGACAGAATAAGGCTGGGTAACTTAAAAAGAAAAGAAATTTATTTAGCTCATGGATCTGTAGGCTGAGAAGTATGAGCTGCATGGCACCAGCACCTGCTCAGTTCCTGGTGAGGGCCACATGGTAGTCAAAGATGATGGAGAAGGACAAGGAGGTGAGGACTCACGAGGAAAGGGAGAGCCCAACAGGAGGAGGAACCCCACTTTCTAACAACGCACTATCACAGGAATAATCAATCAGCCCATGACATGCAGGGAATAGGTTAATTTACTAGGACTTCTCATAGCCTCTCCTATGTGGATGTACGCCGGGGCTCTCTAAGAGAAGTTCGTGGCATGGAGCATTTCCCAAGCTTATCTAACCACAAGGTGTGGCCTAGGTACCATCCTGGAGTGTGTCTAAAATGTTGCCAAAAGGCCATCATCTAGAAACCACCCTTTGCCCATGAGGCCACTCATCCACATCTTTGCAATTTGCGAGGTGAGCCCTGAAAATCAGCCAGCTGGCAGGCCTGCCGCAGAAACCCGAGGTTTGGCTGGAGGAGCAGCAGGGCGTGCTGCGAGTCCACGGAGGGGCCCTTCCTGGGCAGACATGCTCTGTGCTTTGCTCTCGGACCCCTGGCTCTGCCAGATGCGAGAGGCTCTAGTCTCATCTCAGTTTGTTCTCGGCAAACACATAAATTATTTCCCCTTTTATTCCCGGAACATACTGGCATTTTCTTTCTTTCCTTCTTTTTGTGATATGCCAGAGGGGTTTCCCTGACAACCACATTGGAATTTGTGCGTCTGTCCTTTCCTCTAGAAGTCCATTGTGTTGGAGGAGGCTGGAGGGATGAATTCAGGATCAGCCTCCTTTCAGAGCCTTGTTAACCATCAGCCTCTGTGGTTTGAATCTTCTGAAAGCTCTGCATGCTGGCTCTGTAACTTTCCTTCTCTGGATTGTTTATGGATCAAGGTCACCAGTGTTCCCTATACGGACAATCTTGCTCACTGTGAGAATGGGTACCCTTTCATAGCTTCTTCCTTCTTCATGTGACAGGTTTTTAAAAGTAATTTCTCGACAGTCTTCTGGTTTGTATATAAACTACAAGGCTATGGTCAAGGATCTTAACTAATCTTGTACTGCAGATCCGTTTACTTACTTCTGGCAACACTGTTACTAATTACTAAGTAACATCGCTAATTACTTAGATTCAAATTCAACTTTGTCAGGGTTTAAATTGAGTAACATTTTCCCTAATCCCTTTTAACTTTTGAAACAGAATTATTGAAGTTCAGTTGACTTAATTTTAAATCGAAAGTTTGGAAATTCCTGGCCTTACTAGACGACTTTAGCATACATTTTATAAAAACTTTATCAAGTTCCTACTTCATGCTGGATGTTGTCCTTATTGTCAGTTTGCCTGAAAATGTGGTGGTCAGCAAATTCTCAGGGGTTGGAGGATATTCTATCATTCTCCCATTTAGACAATAATTGTGGGTGAAAAAATTGTAATATAAGCAAATTGGAATCATCCAAATTGATCTCAGTTTAGTAAAATTTCATGATTTGGTGCTCACATTCCGACTGTTTTAAAAGTTGAATTAGCATGGCTCGGCGCCTGTGGCTCAATGGGCTAAGACGCCAGCCACATACACCCTGAGCTGGCAGGTTCGAATCCAGCCCGGGCCCGCCAAACAACAATGACGGCTGCAACCAAAAAATGGGTGGGCATTGCGGCGGGCACCTGTAGTCCCAGCTACTTGGGAGGCAGAGGCAAGAGACTCGCTTGAGCCCAGGAATTGGAGGTTGCTGTGAGCTGTGATGCCACGGCACTCTATCCAGGGTGACAGCTTGAGGCTCTGTCTCAAAAAAAAAAAAGTTGAATTAGCATCAACTCCTTTAATAGTTTTGAAATGTTAAGAAAGGAATAATAAATGAGACCTCTGTCCTTTATGAAGGAAAAATTGCATTATGAATGAAGGCTTCTCAGTCCTTTAAACAGAGGAAGGGGTGGGAGAATTGAACAGTAAATCACGTAACTTAATACCATCTGTATTAGTTTCATAGGGCTGCCATATTGAAGAACCAAAAACTGAGTAGTTTAAAACAACAAAAGCGTATTGTCTCGCAGTTCTGGAAGCTAGTCTGAAGTCAAGATGTTGGCAGCATTGGCCTTGTGGAGGGCCTGGGAGAGAATCACTTCCACAGCTCTCTTGGCTTCAGGTGGTGGTCAGCACCCCTGGGTGTTTGTTCTTTGGTTTATAGATGCATCACTCCAATCTCCGCACATGGCGTCCTCCTCTCTGTCCACGTCCAAACTGCCTTCCTCGTACAAGAACACCAGTCGCTGGATTAGGGTTCACCTTAATCTAGTATAACCTTGACTTAACTGGATTGCATCTGTAAGGACACTCTTTCCAAATACGGTCACATTCACAGGTACTAGGAAGAGGATAGTGACTTATCTTTCTGGGGGATACAACTCTGCTCACTAGACTATTTAATACAAAATCACTAAGAACCATGAAATCCATTTTCTACACTACAACCAAGGTGATTTAAACAAAATAGGCTTATTGAATTCCAGTTTTTAAATGGCAGATTTTCTAATTGTGAATGCATTTAGCTCTGTTCCAATCCCAAATCCCACTCAAGCAAATGTAAAAGAACTTATTTACCTCTTCTCCTAGCTGTGCTGTCCAATATGGTAGCATTAACATTAACGTTAAATAAGAGGAAAGATTAAGTTCCTCCGCTACTTTATCCCCATTTCAAACAAACTCCAGTGGACGGTACAGTCTAGAACATTCCTACCAACACAGACAGTGCTATTGGACAGTGCCCCTCTAGACTATGAAGTCCACATAGTGCCCAGAACTATGTCTTAAACTTTGAAAGTGCTCTCTAAATAACTGGTGAGTAAATCAATTCATTTGTACATCCCTTAATTCATTCAGGGTAAAAACCAAGGCCACTGCTCTGAGAAAACCTTGACGTTTGGTCTACCTCAGTCACCTGACCCACTCGGTAATGCCATTGCTAAGTCATCTCAACAGCAAAAAACTGCTTCAAAGAAAATTAAAACTTAGGTAACTAAATAAATGCTCATGGCACCATTTGGAACATAATAGTGGATTTAAATAATTCATGAAAGCCTCATTATCTAGCACTCTTGGAATTCGCTTTCTCCTTTGCCTTATGAACCAATCATTCGAATTAACCCAGAAGTCTGTTTAGATTTAAAGCATCCCAATGTGTCCTTTGTGCTGAGTGAAGTCACGTTGGGCACTGTGGATTATAAATCCGATATAGATGCTGTATTTAGCATTACACACAAAGAAAGATTGAATAGGTGTGATTTTCTTTTAAGAGGATTATTACAGGGCGTTCAAAGAAGCACAAGCACCTCATTAATGGTTAGTGTGTTCATTGGGTTTGAACAAATTCAATAACCCAGAGTTGCATTCAAATATTTTTATTTAAGCACCCTGGACAATTTTCTTTTTAAATAAAAAGAAAAGCCAATCACAGACAGCCAAAGGGTCTTTCAGGACAATGGTAAAATCACTATCTCCCTCATCCCAACATCTGGCTATAGGAGCATCTCCTTACCATTCCAGAAATGCTATTTGCCCTCAGGCCCACCCCGTCCCCCCACCCCAAATATGCTCCATCTCAAGCTCTGATTCACCAAAGTCCCTGGAAACAAAGATAATATTCCTGAGGCCTGAAAAAAGCAGTGCAGGAAGCAAGGATCTCTGCAGCTTTTTCAATGACAGATATTTAGCTTCACTCCCTTTTATCTGTCTCCTTCCCCCTCTCCGACTCTCAGGGATAAAACAACTGAAAGGCAGGCCTGCGGCATTCCAGCAGCAGGGTTACAGACACAAAGGTTACTGTACTCTGAATCAAGCAAGCATGGAGTGGCAGTTTACATTCTGAGTCCCTTTACAAAGGACCTTGTGCCAAGATGACCTCCTCTCCCCAAGTCACCCCCTCATGCCACACGGACAGTTGCAGGCATTTCAGGGAACACAGACAAGGCCCGGTGCAGTGGCTCACGCCTGGAATCCTCGCACTTTGGGACGCCAAGGTGGAAGGATCCCTTGAGGTCAGGAGTTCAGTAGCGCAAGATCAGGAGTTCATAAGTTTGAGACCAGGGAACACAGACAATGGAAAACCTGCTCAGATGACAGTTACACCCAGGACAAGTGAAAGGAGTTGAATTTGAACAACTAGCAGCAAGGCATTGGGAGGAGCTCAGGCAAACAGCTGCAGTCTTGCTGAGTGGAGGCTGGTGTTTATGGAGCACGGGCTGCGTCCTTAACATACGTCACCCTAAATGCTCAGTCTGCACTTCACATTCTTGGGGTGAGTTTTACAGAAAACTGTGGCACAAATGAGACAGTATAGAAGATGGACTTTGGCTACTCACCTGAGCCTTGAGCCTACAATACTGAACAGAAGCTCTGAGAACAATTAACACCAGCTTTGATGGGGGTGGAGGTGGGAGGGGTGGTGGCAGTCCTTTGACAGATGTGGTGACCGTTGGAGCATGGTTCTGCTGGCCCCAGTCACAGCTAGCACAAACTGCTAACTGCAAGATGAAGCACACGCTTCTAGTTCACAGATTACTCATAGACCTTTTTCCTCATTTTAATGCTAGAAATCCCGCTCCAGGGTGGAGACTTAGTATGCTAATGAGACTTGTGATGTATGAAGAAGCAAGATCACTGGGTGGGCAGCTGCCAACAAGACCCCGCCTCTACATGCTCTCTCCCTTGTATATTCCTCAGCCCTTTGTTTGAATAGCCTTTCTGCTTGCTTCTTAATATTTGACTGTGAACCCCCAAGAAGGCCTTGCCAGTGACTCCTGTTCAGCCTCTGGCTAATTTCTATTGCACAGAGAGCCCAAGGGCCTGTATATAGTAAAGTAAGTATCTTACCAGTTGTGCGGCTTCATCTGCAAAGGGAGGGTAATCTGACTCCTTATAGTTGGCACAAAGATTCAGGGAGTTTTGTTATACAGTTAGAATGGTGTGAGGCTGAAGTAAGTGAAACATGCAGACGCTTGTTGTCCCGCAGTCCCCAACCTTTTTGACCCCAAGGACGGGTTTCATGGAAGACAATTTTTCTACAAACTGGGGTGGGAGGTGGGGGTTCAGGATGATTCAAACACATTACATTTATTGTGCACTTTATTTCTATTATTATTATGTTGTAATATATAATGAAATAATTATACAACACACCATAATTCAGAATCAGTGGGAGCCCTGAGCTTGTTTTCCTGCAATTAGATGGTCCCAGCGCTGACATCACTGCCTCAGCTCCACCTCAGATCATCAGGCCTCAGGCAATGGTTCTCAACCTTCCTCATGCCGAGACCCTTTAATACAGTTCCTCATGTTGTGGTGACCCCCAACCATGGCCCGAGGGCCCGTGCTGCTGACCGTGGTTGGGTGTCACCACAACATGAGGAACTGTATTAAAGGGTCTCGGCATGAGGAAGGTTGAGAACCACAGCACCAGAGCCTCCCGAGGAGCGTGCAACCTAGATTCCTCACATGTGCAGTTTACAGTAGCATTTGTGCTCCTATGAGACTCTGAGGCTCCACTGATCTGACAGGGGGCAGAGACCCGGCGGTGATGCCCCCGATGGGCAGTGGCTGTAAGTACAGATGAAGCTTTGCTGGCTCACTCACCTGCAGCTCACCTCCAGCTGTGCACTTGGCCAGGTTCCTAACAGGCATGGACCTGGTCTAGGCCCGGGGGTGGGAACGGGGGTGGGAACAGCAGTGTTATACACAAACAAGTAAGGCCCCATTTTGCTGATGGGAAAATGCGTTCTAGTTTCAGTTCCGTTGCTGACAAACTATGGGACATCAGGGAAAGCCCTGAAGCTCCTGGGTCTTGATGTCACAAGATGTCAGGGTTTGTACTTGATTATTTGGATCCCTTTCAGCTATAAGTGTCTGATGAACAGGAAAAACATAATTTCTTTGTAGCTTATTCCTTCACCATATTATTGTGCTTATAATCTAGGGGTATGCGTACTGCGGTCCTGTCCAAGGTGCCAATGGAGCCTCTATAGAGGACACAGCTTCAGAACCTTGGTAGAAATCATGAGGTACGGGCGGCGCCTGTGGCTCAGTGAATAGGGCGCCGGTGCCATATGCCGGAGGTGGCAGGTTCAAACCCAGCCCCGGCCAAAAACTGCAAAACAAAAAAACAAAAACAAATAAAAAAAAGAAAGAAAGAAATCATGAGGCAAATCACAGAGAAGAAAAAGGAAAGTTTTCTCTCAAAGCTGTGGAGCCACCCAGCCACGGAGCCATACAAGCTGTGGCTAGACAGCTACTCTTCTCTATACTCATGTAGCTGAACAGCCACACAGTTGTGCAGCTACGGAACTGCACGGCTAAATGTCACCGAGCTGTGCCTGAAATCCTGCAGTTTTGTAGCTAAGTAACGGTTCATTCCTTTCTTCAAATGCAAGATGGGTGACAAAGTAAGCGTGTACCCAGCGCATCGGTCTCAAGACAACAATGATGGAGCTCTTATTTCAGGCAGGTCTTCAGAGGGGATAGATGGTGAGCAAAACACAATTTCTGCCCCCCAAAAGAAATTGTACACCTGTGCAGATGTGCATGAGCTGACCATACAGCCATGGGAGTAACAGTTAGAGGAACAGGGATACCGAGGAACAGGTCAGTTCCACTTGGGGAGAACCCAGGGAGGTTTTGCGCAGGTGGTGGCTTTGGGATTAGACTTGTACGTGAGTAAGTATGAAGGAAAAACATTCCATCTGAGGAAACCACAACACTAAAGACACAGAGAAGGGAGGAAAGGCCAGGCCTTGGACAGAGTGGGGACTCAAGAGTGTGGAACTGGTAGGGACAGAGGGCTCAGGCTGGATGGCCCAGGGCCTGGGATGCCATCCTGAGAATGTCATCATTCGTCTAGCAGGAAACAGAGGTCATGAAACCTTTGGGCATGAGAGTGACAAGCTCACATCCATGGCCCCAGAAAGATGCTCTGGCAGGAATGTGAGAAATGAACTGAAGAAAGGTCAGAAGTAAACAAAGGGTTTGGAGGTTCCAGCAGGGGCACTTAACCCCATCTCTGCTTCCCTCTGTCATGGGACCGCAGCCTAAACCCTACCCGTCACTCACAAGGCCTTCCACGTCCCACCCCTGTATCTACCCTGTCCTGCCCCTCTCTCGGTCCCCTCCAGTCACTGCGGCCTCATTCTCCGCCTCAGTCACATCAGCTCATCCTGCCTCGGGGCCTTTGCACTTGCTGGTGGCTCTTCCTGGAGCATTCTGCCCCCTAAGGTTCACAAGACTATGCCTGCTCTTCACTCACAATTTAACCAAAATCTCGCTTCCTCCAAAATGCCTTTCCTGCACACCAATCTTCCAGGCCTCCCCATCTCCAGTTACTTTCTACTTTGTTACTTTAGTTTTCTTCATGGTGCTTACTGGCCCCTAAAATTACCCTGGGTATTCATGTCTCTGCTCAGCACCACTCTGCTTCACGTGAATGTAAGCTCCGACAGCGAGGTCCTGTCAGTACTGTTCACTGCTCCAGCACCAGTACCTAAAACAGAGCCCACCCCAGAGTGGCTGCTGAAGAGTAGTTGCGGAAGGGAAGAAAGGAAGGGAAGGAGGAAAGAAGGGCATTTTCTATGTGAGAAATGCATAACATTTAACCGAGCTTGTGATTTTTGTAAGAGACAAACATAAAGCCTTTAGGAGATGCTTGCCAAGTCACCAAGAAGCCCCCAGTTTGGGAAGTCAGTGGGAGGTGATTGAAAGGGGAGCAGTAATGAGGGCCAGAACTCAGGCAGGAGTCCTGGGACTGAATGGGAGGGAGCAATTCACTGCCACCATTCATTCTGAAGACAGCTTGTAGCACAGTCTCATGTCTTACCAGCAGCCAAGAAACTATGACTGGTTAACTTGAAGGGTGAAATCTCACATCCTTTGTAGTTCTTAAAACTGCCATGCTCTTCTAGAAACTTGTCATGCCTCCATCAAGAGGTGGAGACTATTCTCCTTCCTCTGAATCTGAGCAGCTTGTGGTTCACATGTAATCCGTAGAACACAGGGGAAATGACAGTGCATGTTTTCCAAGGCAAGGACGTAAAAGGTAACGCAGCTGCTGCCTCACCAGCTGGGACTTCCACTCCGGGAAGTTATGTAAGCACCTGAGTGGCCTCACGGTGTGAGGAATCCCAAACTAACCCTCACGGAAAGACCATAGGGAGAAGCCCTAATGTGCCTCAGCTGCTCCATCTGACAGCAAAACTCCAGCAATTTTATTCACCAAATAACTTTAGGGATTTTTTGCTTTTCAAAATATCCTGGTTGGCTCAGCACCCGTAGCTCAGTGGTTAGGGGGCTGGCCACATACTCCGGGACTGGTGAGTTGGAATCCGGCCACGGCCTGCTAAAAACAATGACAACTAGGATAAAAAAATAGCCAGGTGTTATGGTGGGCACCTATAGTTCCTGCTACTCAGGAGGCTGAGGCAAGAGAATTGCTTAAGCCCAAAAGTTTGAGGTTGCTGTGAGCTGTGACACCATGGCACTCTACCAAGGGCAACATAGCAAGAATCTGTCTCAAACAAAACAAAACAAAACAAACAAAAAAAAAACTCAGTCATCCTCAAAGCATGAAGATTAGCAAATAGTGAATATAATAAAAAAAACAGGTCTAGAGATGTAGACAGATTGTATACAGGAGGGAAAGACAATTTGCCCACAATCATGGGAAAAGACAGCAACCTCGCTCACAGAGATATACACTGACACCGGGCCTCAGTTTCTCTCCTATGAAAGTGGTACAAATGCCTAAGTCGGACAACACACTCTGTTGGTAAGGCCATAGGGAAATGGGCACAGCTGATGGGAATGCAAATGGTAGGTACCATCCCTGGGAAGCAGAATTTGGCAATACCTAGCAAAATTATTTGTGTTCAGCCTGTGGCCCAGCCATCCCACTGTCAGAAATCTATCTAAATATACTCCAGCCAAAGTTAAAAGACCCATGGATAAGACTATTTATTACAGCAAAAGACTGGAAATAACTCCAAAGGCCATAAGTAGGAGGCTGGTTTAATAAACTAGGACACATCCACACAATTGAACCCTATGTAGCTATAAAAAAATGAAAAATTTATATAAATTTTTAGGATATAGTGTTAAGTGAAAAGCCAAAGTACAGAATAGTGGATAGAGTATGCTTTTTTTAATCTTTAAAAGGGCATGCAAATAAATACAGATATAGATATAATTTGTGTGCAAGTGTGTATATTTGATTGTGTTAAAAAAGAAAAGATAAACCAAAAAGTAATACAATAGTTATTTATAAGATGATAAAATGAACAGAGTAGAGAGGGCAGAGACCAAAGTTAGACATCTTAAATGTAGCTTGTTTAATAGATTTGTCCCTGGAAACTTGTAAATGTTTGCCCAGTATAAAACAAAATTAAACTGAAATGAAAGAAACAGAAATTATTCCTGGAAAGCAAAAGCAACATGAAACAAATGAACCGACCTTTATACCAGGTTGATGGCTTAACCACACAGCAAGAAATTATTTCAAGTGAATCTATTTTTATTGTTATTTTTTGCAGTTTTTGGCCAGGGCCAGGTTTGAAACTGCCACCTCTGGTACATGAAGCCGGCACCCTATTCCTTTTAGCCAGAGGCACCACCCTCAAGTGACTCTAAAACATAGTAATCTAACTGTATGTGTGTCACTATTGGGATATACCCTAAGGACAGAAAAAAAGTCTAAAAAATCTTAGAAAATATTTTCAGTAATCATATTGTTAGGTATATAATATAAACCAAGTAAGTACTTATAATGTTAGGAACCAATATTTTCAGCCTCTCAACAAAAGAATAAAAATAAAATTTTAAAAGGATGAAAACTTGAATAGACAATATCAATACAAATACATTTTGTGTTGTTTTTTTTCTTTCTTGAGATAAGGTCTCATTATGTCACCTGGGCTAGAATATAGTAGCATGATAATAGCTCACTGCAGCCTCAAACTCTTGGACTCAAATGATCCTCTCACTTTAGCCTCCTAGACATGCACTGCTACTGCTACATGTGGCTATTATTTTTAATTTTTTGCAAAGATAGGAGTCTTGCTTTGTTGTCTAGGCTGGTCTTGAACTCCCAACCTTAGACACCAGCCCACCTCAGTCTCCCAAAGTGCTAGGATAACAGGCCTGCACCATACCACCGGGCTACCACACTGTTTCCTTTCTTTTTTTGCAGTTTTTGCCCGGGGCCAGGTTTGAACCCACCACAGCCAGTATATGGGGTTGGCACCCTACTTCTTTGAGCCACAGGCGCTGCATCACACTGTTTCTTTAAAAAGAAAATAAATAATTCCTAGCTCTGTCCCCTGATAAGCCATGCAAACGACCAACCCAGCAGCAATGAGCAACCTAGGTATTCATGCTGTAGTCTCTAAATATTGTATTTCAATTAAAGGAGTCTGGGATCCTTGGAGAAATGGCTAATTCCAAGTTTAGTACAGAAAAATACAAGACGAGCCGAGAAAAAAATGTATCATACCAGAAAGCAAAGACTATCAAAGGCCTTTGGAGTTGTAGAAAAGGGAGCCAAGAGTCAAACTGAGAGGCTCCCACTAGCCAAAGAGGTGACAGTTTGATTACACACACACAAAATAATAAGTGCAATGGATTAAAACATATCAAATATGGTAAAAAGCCATAAGCTCATGGTGATACTTTAAAAATACTCATGGGTTACCTTTGAAAGACATTAGGGAAGAAATTGAGAACTATTACAGGGGGAAAATTAGACATTTCCTCAGCTTTCTCAGGGAAACCAAATGGGAAAAGAGGAAAAGCTACTCTTTATAAGAGAATTCCAGGCGAGGCACGTTAGTCAAGCCCATAATCCTCACACTCTGGGAGGCAAAAGTGGATGGATGCCTGAGCTTAGGAGTTCGAGACCAGCCTGAGCAAAGTGAGACCCCCATCTCTACCCAAAACAGAAAAACTAGTTGGGCATCATAGTAGGCACCTGTAGTCCCAGCTACTCTGGAAGCTGAGGAAGGAGGATTCCTTGAGCTCAAAGAATTTGAGGTTGCTGTGACCTATGATGACATTATAGCATTCTACCCAGGATGATGGAGTGAGCCTCTGTCTTAAAAATAATTAAATAGAGAGGAGCCAAGATGGCGATCTGTAGCCAGCTTTCCGCAGAGGTTCCCGTCCAGAAGGAGAGTTAAAGGATAGAAACTCAGCAAGAAAGCTGATGGTTTGGATCTGAGCCAAAGAAAAGGTCAAAGAGCGCACATCAACCCTGCTGGGGCAACCTGAGACCCGGAGGACAAAAACAAAAAGGTACAGAGCACATCACCAAATGGACCACATCCCCTCCCCCATGAGAGAGGTTTGCAGTATACTCCATACCTCCATACAAACAAGCGAGCAGAGTTCAGATGTCCTCCCACTCTACCCCACGGGAGAGGTCCTCTAAAAACCAGACCTCCTTCCCCTACTAGGGTGCCATGGCACTCTCCAGCCAGGCATAAAACTGTATATACTCTCTACCTGCAAGTTGGAGTTCCTGGTGTTCCCCTCCACTCTCACCCCGAGGTCTGGAGGCCTGTCCTCCACAGAGTCCAGATTCTTGGAGATTTTCTCAAGGGGTGTGGACGGGTGCAGACTGTTGCTGAACTGTGCTGGTTTTCCGGCTCGGGAGTGGTGAGAGGGGAGTGAGCCAAGAGGAGACCCGGCTGGAGGGAAGGTCTCTTGAGGCACGAAATGGCAGCAGGCTCCAGGAACAATAGCAGGAGAGCTGCACCCCTGGAGATGTTTTGAAGAGACACTCCCAGTCTTCCAGGAGGCCAGGGGAAGCAGGAGGCTTCTCCGGTGATAGCAACCGGCAGAGCAGACCGGCAACCAAGGCACGTGAAGGATATGCCTGAGGCAGTACCAGCTGGGACAGAGCACAGGGATTAGAATACTCCCAGTGAGACCCCTTTGTTTATCTTCAGACTAACCTGGCCCTCAGGGGATGAAAGCAGAGACAAAGGGCTGGAACTCACAGATTGAGTCAGTCCTATTTGCAGCCCCAGTCTGATCAGGGAAAATTGCCTTGACAGAAATAAACTCTGTGAACTTGTTCTGTTCCAGCAGCAACATCAATCAGGGACAGGGCTGGAACTGAGTGAATCGCCCCAGCCCCTATCAAGTACCCAGGTTGTCAGGCCTCACCTCTCCCTGCCAAACAGTGACAGTGAGTAGCGGACTGGTTGTGGAGCCACAGACCTCACTGTGACCCAGGCAGGTGCAAACCTCTGGAGCATCTGCTCATTGGAGGACACTGGATCACAACTGTTACCACCAACTGGGTGTGACAGAGGGGCAAGGTTGGGAAGGAGGCATCAACCTTCCCAGACTAATCTACTTGCTGGGGGGGGGGTGTTCCCTCCTGAGCTCACAGAGCATCGGAGGGAATTATACTAGAGCTTCCAGCAGATCCCTGCTATCTAGTTGCCAGAGACTTTTTAACTCTTTCATTTGAGATCGGTGCTGGCTAGGACAAATGATTGTGACCTCTTCAACTGGGCCAATCACCCGAGGACTTTCCAAAGTGGTACCCTGGGTGTGTGGTAGTGGGAAGGTTTGATTTGGCTTTTTCAATTGTTGCCTGTGGTGGGTGCGACGACTTAACTCTGGTATTCCTTCACAGCTCAGATTTCAATCCAGAGTAACAGATTTTCTAGGGTAAGACAAAGACCACCTGAAAATAAGACAGAGCCACTTAACCCCACCACACCAAGAAGGTCCCCAATTTTGCAAGCAGTAGCCCTCTATGAGTCCTTGGCAAAACTCTAGGGGAAAAGGTACAGATGCCAGTCCAAGCTTTTAAGCAAAGGACTGGTCAATCACTACTCCTAGGACTCCCAGCCCAAATTGTCCTTATCTACTCATCTAGACAAATGGTGTAAAATTAATCATGGGGCGGAATCAACGGAAAAGCTCTGGAAACATGAACAACCAGACTAGGTCAACCCCCCCAAGGAATAATCTGGCAGACACGAGTGAGGATCCTATGCATAAACAGATGGCTGAGGTGTCAGAAATCAAATTCAGATTTTGGATTGCAAACAAGATCAATAAAATAGAGGAAAAGTTGGATTTAGAAATTCAGGGTGCATTTCAAAAATTGTCTCAAGAAGTCAAGGAATTCAAAGACCAAATGACCAAAGATTTGGACATATTGAGACAAGAAATTGCAGCCCTCAAAGATCTGAGAAACAAAGTAGAATCCCTCAGCAACAGAATGGAGCAAGCAGAAGAAAGGATTTCTGACATGGAAGACAAAGCTATCGAAGGCTCCCAAACCGACAAAGAGATAGAGAAATGGAAGGCAAAAACAGATCATTCTCTGGGATAACTCGAAGAAAACCAATTGCCTTATAGGGATACCTGAAAACAATGAAGTGGTGTCACAAGGTCCAGAGTCTCTTCTCCATGAGATTATGAAAGAGAATTTTCCAGACATGCCAAGAGATTCTGAAATTCAGATAGCAGACAGTTTCAGAACCCCAGCATGATTCAACCCGAATAAAACATCCCCCAGGCACATCATAATTAAGTTCACTAAAGTTAATATGAAGGAGAAAATGTTGAAAGCAACCAGACGTAAGAAATCTATAACCTACAAGGGTAAGAATATTAGAATAACCGCAGATCTCTCTGATCACACATTTCAAGTGAGAAGAGAATGGACATTGGCTTTTAATCTCCTAAAACAAAATAGCTTTCAACCCAGGATCTTGTATCCAGCTAAACTGAGTTCCATTTATGATGGAGAAATTAAATATTTTAATGACATCCACATGTTGAAGAAATTTGCCATAACTAAACCAGCTCTCCAGGATATTCTCAGATCTATTCTCCATAATGACCAGTGCAATCCTCCAATGCAAAAATAAACTCATCCAGAAACTATTTATTAAAGTCCAACTTGGCTCGGCGCCGGTGGCTCAACAGGCTAAGGCGCCAGCCACATACACCTGAGCTGGTGGGTTCGAATCCAGCCTGAGCCCACCAAACAACAATGACGGCTGCAACCAAAAAAAGGCCAGGCATTGTGGCAGGTGCCTGTAGTCCCAGCTACTTGGGAGGCAGAGGCAGGAGACTCGCTTGAGCCCAGGAATTGGGGGTTGCTGTGAGCTATGATGCCATAGCACTCTATCCAGGGTGATAGCTTCTGGCTCTGT
>CAUYON010029543.1:0-10816 GCA_963573935.1 Arctocebus calabarensis
CTCCCGAGTAGCTGGGACTACAGGGGCCCGCCACAACGCTCAGCTGTTTTTTAGTTACAGTTGTCATTATTGTTTTAGCTGGCTCGGGCTGGACTCAAACCCCCCACCTTCGGTGTATGGCTGGCACACTACTTACTGAGCTGTGGGCGCCAAGCCAGCATTTCCATTTTTGAAATTCTTGTTCAGCTCCATCTTTGTTCCAGGCACTGTAGGAAGTATTGGGCAGGCAAAGATGGGAGCTCAGAAGGATCTCCTGGGAAAGTTCCATAGGCACATGCCTTGGGATGGAGCATGGGGTCACCTGGTATACAGGAGTCTCCAACTTGGAGCTGAGTAAGCAGCACAGGCGGGTCACTCTCAGAAGGAAATGGATATCTTTTAAGGGAGGTAGCCCCGTTTTACAAATAGAAAACTAAGGCTGGCTGGGTGCCTATAGCTTAGTGGTTATGGCACCAGCCACACGCTTCAGGGATGGTGAGTTCAAACCCAGCCCAGGATTGCTAAACAAAAACAAAAAAAAAATAGCCAGGCGTCGTGGCAGGTGCCTGTAGTCTCAGCTACTAGGGAGGCTGAGGCAAGAGAATCGCTTGAGCCCAGGAGTTTAGTTTGCTGTGAGCTATGATGCCACAGCATTCTACTGAGGACAACAAAGTAGAACTTCGTCTCAATTAAAGAAAAAAGAAACAGGCTGAGAGTGCATGCCTCACTGGCTAAGTGGTGATCAGGTCTTCCTTCTGGCCATGAGTCTCACTGCGGCTTGCGGCCTTTCTTGATGGTAGTACCCAAGGTGATGTGTGGTAGCAATATCGTTGTAACAAATACTAAGTTTTTTGTAGTGACTGGTTCAAAAGGGACAGCATTGATTTGAATATAAGTACATAAGTTCAGGCGTGTGTCCTTTCAGAAATAATGTTTGCTACTTGAATATTATCCAACTGGGAACTAAAGGAGGGGTGCACTGTTGCATTGGCTCTAGGAATACAAGGAGGGAGACAGGGACGCAGACGTGGGGAACCATGAATGATGGGCCCTCATCCTCACTTGGGAATTGGAATCCTCACTTCTGTACTGTACCTTCTTCCAGAAGTGCTGGGCTATTTGAAACAGACCTGGGGACAAAGGAGCCATATACTCAAGCCAGAGTGTTCTTCCAGATAGACCCCTATTCCTTGTGGGGCAGGTGGGGCTGGGGCTACAGACTCTGAAGTGGGGTCATGGGGTCAGGGGTCTCCTCGAGAAGACTGGACAGACTTATGACAGTGTCCACTGTGGGCCTGAGAGGCAGGGCTGAGGGGTGCTTGGCCCCACTCTCCTGTCATCATGCTGCACAGTGCCCACCTTTTCTTTTCAGATCGACCTTCAGAAGATGCCCTTGGGGAAGCTGAGCAAGAGGCAGATCCAGGCCGCATACTCCATCCTCAGTGAGGTCCAGCAGGTAAGCAAGGGGCTTGGGCCACCTTCCCCTGGCTGACTCTCACCTAGGACGTGTTCAAGATTAATGAAACGCAGTGCTGAACCACTATTCATGAGGACTGAGGTTTTACCAGTTCAACAAATGTGACTGACTAGTGCCTGCTGCTTGCAAAAGATCATCAAAAAACAAATGAGTAACAATGTTTTCAGTTATCAGGTATGTAGTAAACTCCAATATACTTAGGAATTTGGTTACTGTATCTCTTTAAAATACAGTCATATCTAGGTATATCCAGAACAACCCATGGGTACAAAAAGTCACCACTCTGTGTCCACCAGTCTCAAATCCCAAATACTGTATTTTTGATCTGCCTTTTGTTGACTCAGCAGACACAAAAAACTGACTGTATTTATTGAAAAAAAAATCTATGTATAAGTGGGCCCATGTTGTTCATAGGTCAACTGTATTGTGATTTTATTTTATGTGAACTTAAGACACAGTTGCTAGGAAGTCATCAAATACAAAACTCTTTTTCCTGGTATTCATCTTTTAAGGTGTACCAGTCTCAGCCTTTAAGCTGCTTCCTACAGGAGCTAGTGGATTCCCCTGTATTTAGCGGTGAGATGTAGGCTTGGCTTTAAAGCACACAAGAAGCAAAGTGGGTCCAGGAATCAGACTTTCTGGCTGGTGCTGAGGAAGAGCCCTGAATTAAGTCCAGTTACAGCTGGTTCTAAACCATGACTTTCCTTGTTTCCCACTGGCTGAGAACTTGGGTTTCTTCAGCCTAATGTCTTCTTCCTGTTCCGGAATCCCCGTGTGGAAGGGCTAGAAGACCATCCTACTCCACAGCACAGTGGGAAGCAGGCGTTGGGGCTCGGGGCCTGCAGGGTGAGCCTCCTGTGGCCACCTAGGTTGTCTGCCGAAATACTTGGTGTCCCAGTGGTCAAGACGTCCTACCTCTTCCTACATTTATACAGCACCCTCTGCATATGGAGCACCAAGAGGCACTGTGGCCGTAGGAGTTGCTTAGCCTTTCTCTGCCTGGCCACCTGGGTCTCCAGGTGCAGTAAAAAGTAAATCCCACCTCAAAGATGAATGTCAGTGGATAAAGGGAGCCTGCCTGAATTTTATTGCAATGATCAGCCCCTCCAACATTGCATTATGGAAGTTTTTCAAACCTACAAAAAGTGAAAGAACCTTATAGACAGGAGCCTACCACCTACATTTTACAATTAGTATTTTGTATAGGAGTGGGGGGGATTGGGTATCTGTAACTACACAGTTCTTTGTACAGATGAAATTTCGCAAGAGCTGTCATCCGGGAGGACGGGGTCCTGCTCTGTTTGGTGATGGAACATTATGAGGAACGTGATCTTCTGGTCATTTCCAACATGTCTTACACAGCACGCTGCCTCTTGACTTGGCTATAGCACCCACTTTCTAGAAGAAAAAAACCTGGCCACATGAGGGATACTTAGAGCTGCCGCCTCACTCTTGTGTTCCTGCCTTCCTTCTCCAGGCAGTGTCCCAGGGCAGCAGTGACTCCCAGATCCTGGATCTGTCAAATCGCTTCTACACCCTGATCCCCCATGACTTTGGGATGAAGAAACCCCCACTCCTGAACAACGCAGGCAGCGTGCAGGTAGCACAGAGGTTTAGAAGGGAGCCACAAACCTGCTAGGCTGGGACGTTACCCCCTTGCCACCATCCTTCCAAATCGTGAGCCCTGAGGCCAAGCACCACTGCCCAGCCTTCTTTTGGGCTTCTATCCACATTGGTGGAGGCAGAACTTTTTTTCCTGTCCCTGTTCTACTAAGCTAGTAGGGAAACAGCCATTGGAGAGGAAGAATCCCTTTCCTTACAATAGCATTCTCCCCCACCCCCCAGGCCTCATAAGGCAGCCTAGGAAAGCCGGTGGTTGAGGAGTGGTTTGTTGGCAGTTTCTTTGACTTAAGTCCCCAGTTGTCAGAATGTGTGAGAGGAAGGATGGTTCTTACTTCCACCACTTCACCTCCACCTCCTCACAGGCACTAAGGGAGGCCTCATTAGTATTCCAGGAACTCCTCGTGAATGTTCACTGTGGGCAGTGGGTGACGGGATGTCCTTCTCTGGAGGGGAGATGCCCCCTTTTACTGTAGTGACCACTGCATGCACATGGGGTTTCTTTGCCAAAACTGAGTGGGTTTGTCTCCTGCGCTGTGGTATTTAGGGGCTTTTTTAATCTTCCAGGCCAAGGTAGAAATGCTGGACAACCTGCTAGA
Organism: Arctocebus calabarensis; assembly: GCA_963573935.1. Taxonomy (NCBI): domain Eukaryota; kingdom Metazoa; phylum Chordata; class Mammalia; order Primates; family Lorisidae; genus Arctocebus; species Arctocebus calabarensis. Next base: position 3,676 of record CAUYON010029543.1, read on the forward strand.
CATTGAGGTGGCCTACAGTCTGCTCAGGGGTGGGTCTGATGACAGCAGCAAGGACCCCATCGACGTCAACTATGAGAAGCTCAAAACCACCATTAAGGTGACTGGGTTGGCCCTTCCTCAAGTATTACTAACCACTCGTTCCAAGAGTAGGAATCCTGAACTTGAGTATATGTCCAGATCTCCTGTAAAGCTTATTAAATCAGACTGCTGGGCCTAATAATTTGCTTTTCTAACAAACCTCTGCCTAGTGCTGCTGCTGGTTCTTTGAGAACCTCGGAGAATCTCACCTGTGCATAATGCACTTTTTTTGCAGGGCAGCCTTCCAAGCCAGCACCTTGGATTGGTGTAAATACTGGGTTTTGAGGGATCTTACTAAAAGTTCCCTTTTTTTGGCTCAGCGCCTATGGCTCAACGGGCTAAGGCACCAGCTACGTACACCTGAGCTGGTGGGTTTGAATCCAGCCTGGGCCCGCCAAATAACAATGACGGCTGCAACCAAAAAATGGCCGGGCGTTGTGGCGGGCCCCTGTAGTTCCGGCTACTTGGGAGGCAGAGGCAGGAGACTCGCTTGAGCCCAGGAATTGGAGGTTGCTGTGAGCTGTGATGTCACAGCACTCTATCCACAGTGACAACTTGAGGCTCTGGCTCAAAAAAAAAAAAAAAAAAAGTTTCCTTTTTTCTCCTCAACTTAAAGAGGAGCTCTGATTTTTGAGATTCTTGAGGCATGAACCTTTCTTTTTCTTTTTTTGAGATAGAGTGTCACAGTGTTGCCCTCAGTAGAGTGCCCTGGGGCTCAAGTGATTCTCTTTTTTCAACCTCTCAAGTACATGGAAGTACAGGCACCCGCCACAATGCCTGGCTGTTTTTAGAGATGGGGTCTCACTCTTGCTCAGGCTGATTTCGAACTCCTGAGCTCAAGCAATCTGCCCATCTTGGCCTCACAAAGTGTTGGGATTACAGGCGTGAGCCGCTGCTGCCAGCCAGGCATGAACTTAGGGCGGCGCCTGTGGCTCAAGGAGTAGGACGCCAGCCCCGTATTAACGGAGGTGGTGGGTTTAAACCCAGCCCTGGACAAAAACTGCAAAAAAAAAACTTATTATCAGTACCCACTTCAGAAGTAGAAATGCTGGATGAAAATACAATGCTTGAGTTTTTCTCTAGAGCTAAAGTTGCGCATGTCAGCACACACTTGCTCCCTGAATTTGGGTTTGTTGGACACCTAGTTAACCTCAGCTTCGTAGTCGCCCTGCCTTTGAGCCTCGTCTCATCACCACTGGCCCCTGCCCCCTCCCCTGCGGTCTGTAGAGCCAGGTATTGTGTGTACCTCACAAAGGAGACCCTTGGCCCCTGGCCGGGACTCTGCCAGATCTGTGGTCTGTGGGTCCAGGCAGGATGAGACACCACAGGTCATTTGTTTTGTTTCTGAGGCACCTTAAAGGATTCTAGCCTCTTGGTTCACAGTTCTGAAGACTTTTAATTAAGAGGCAGTGAGATAGGCCGGAATTCTTAGATATCTAAACTTTGGATAAGAATGAAAATTATATAGGAGAACACACGGCTCAGTGGTTAGGGCGCCGGCCACATACACCGGGGCTGCAGGGTTAAACCCGCCCTGGGCCTGCTAAACAACAATGACAACTACAACCAAAATACAGCCGGGCGCTGTGGCCGGCGCCTGTAGTCCCAGCTCCTCGGGAGGCTGAGGCAAGAGACTCACTTAAGCCCACGAGTTGGAGGTTGCTGTGAGCTGTGACACCTGGGCACTCGACCGAGGGTGACAAAATGAAACTGTCTCAAAAATATATATATAAGAACATGGCTAGCTTTCTCTGTAATACGTGGGGTTTAGCATAGAATTTATAAACTACTTGATGGTTGTTTGTTGAGTGTGTGTTCTGAGCCTGCCAGAAAATGATTGACCCTAAATATTCAAAAGAAATAGCATTTGTCTCTGTCTTCAAAACAGTTGATCCTTATCACTTTTAATTGCAATTCTTCACTGTGTGACATCTTCGGGCCTATTATGTTTTAATTTGTGATACGTTAGACTCTTATTCCAGAGCCCATTCTCTGGTCTAAAGATTGCTTGTTCACTGACAGTGACCCCCATATTTTAGCTTTCTTAAGACCACAAAGCATAGAATTTAAAGATAGAAGACAACCCTGATACTAGCAACCCAAGAAGATAAAGAGGCAGGGGCGTGGAACCCAGGCTCTTGGTCCGTCTGAGTTTCCGTTGAGGAGTGTGGTACTGATCTGGGCATTGGCTGAGCCTGTGTGGGGGTCTTCTGTCTCTGAAGGGCTTGTCTGGGGTCCCCCTTGCTCTAATCCCAAGATGTCTTTTATCTAGGTGGTTGACAAAGATTCTGAAGAAGCCGAGATCATCAGGAAATATGTTAAGAACACTCACGCTACCACACACAACGCATATGACTTGGAAGTTGTTGATGTAAGAATCCCTTCTCCCCCACCCTCTGTGTCCTGCCATCCTTCCTCTACCCCACTCCTCCAACCTGGGCCTGAGTAGGAAAGAATAGTTTATTTTAAATAAGTAGAGGAAATGACTCATTTGTTGAACAGAAAAATAAGTAATGTCATGGTAGTTTGGGGATGGCTTTTTGTTCTGTTTTAAAGGACATTTCCTGTCTTTAAACTTGTTTAACTAGTTTGACAGAGTCTCAGTCTGTCGCCCTGGGTAGAGTGCCGTAGCAGCATCATAGCGCACGGCAACCTCAAACTCTCGGGCTCCAGCAGTCCTCTTGCCTCAGCCTCCCATGTCCCTTGTAGCTGGGACTATAGGTCTCTGCCGCAATGCCTAGCTGGCTTTTTCTATTTTTAGTACAGATGGAGGTCTCTTGTTTAGAACTCCTAAAGTTCTGGTCTTGAACTCCTGAACTCAAGCAATCCCACCGGCCTCAGCCTCCCAGAAGGCTAGAATTATAGGCATAAGCTACTGTGCCCAGCCCAAACCTGGTTTTAGAATCAGAAAATATGATTGTCAGAGGTCCAAGACAAAGTTTCTCTAGTGTATGTCTGTACAGTGATACTGATTATAATAGCTGGTCTCTGCCAGGTGGGACCTTGACAAGTCAGAGAACTCCACCCTGGCAGGATGGAAAACATCTTCATAGTGGAGCAGACTCTGAAGTTTTCTAGCTGTGGGAACAGCTGGTCAGTCCTCCTGTATCCATTGTGATCCTTCAGTCAACCAGAATAACAAATGACTTTTGTTTTGCCCCTCTGCTTTGTTTAATACCCCAACCAGATCTTTAAGATAGAGCGTGAAGGGGAAAGCCAGCGCTACAAACCTTTTAAGCAGCTTCACAACCGAAGGTTGCTGTGGCACGGCTCCAGGACTACCAACTTTGCTGGAATCTTGTCCCAGGGTCTACGGATAGCCCCTCCTGAAGCGCCCGTGGTATGTGCCTGTCTCTGCAGATGTCTGCATAAAGAATTCTGAAAAGAGGTCTTAATTGAGATTTGGGTGTTGGCTCAGCTGTGGCTGATAAGGGGACTCCACCACATCCTTCCTTTAGTCACTGGTTACAGCCCTCAAGTGGTACTTTCACCTTCAGCCTCCCAACCTTAATCCCATCAGAGGGTCAGCTGCATGTGATCAAACATAGATGCTGGGACATCTATGGGACTTCCTTTACTAAGGAAGTAAAGTGTCCCGTCTGGCGGCTGCTGTGAATCTAAGTGGGTGCACTGGCAACAGTCCAAGCTAAGTATGGGCCTGGCTCTACCGCTTCCCAGCCAGGTGACCTCCATGAGCGTAGGTGTCTTCATCAGTGAAATGTGATAAATGAGCAAAGCCTTACCCAGACACGAGGAATTGTTGGGTCACCTGCTGGATTATAGGAGTGTCCAGCTGGACTGGACCTGAGAAATGGGCTTCTAAGCCCCTCATTGTATGACTGTCAAGAGTGAGGTTTAAGTACTGTCACTAGTGCCACACACTAGTGAGTGTCGTCTCACTTGCCTGAACCTAATGTTTCACTTATAAAACAAAAGAAAAACAACAGCCAGCGTTCACTAGATGATTACTCGTCGAACCAGGCACTAGTCTGAGTAATGTCTCTTTACTCATTGCATCTTCACAGCAGCCCCTGGGGGTTATTTTCCCCCAGTAGATAGAAGAGAAAAGTGGAGTCCAGAGAAGTTAAAGAAACTTCTTGTAGCCCCTCAGGTCTGAAAATCCTGGCTTATGAGCTCAAACTTTGGTGTTTCCTCACAGGGGCACTGTGAGAAGTAGAAACGATGGATTGTAGCACTTAGTTTGGGCCTGGCTCTCAAGTCAGCACTCAGTAAATAACTGTTCTTAACTTCCTATTAGAAGGTTTTCAACTATCCCTTTTCCAACCCTCCAGACGGGCTACATGTTTGGTAAAGGAATCTATTTTGCCGACATGGTCTCCAAGAGTGCCAACTATTGCCATACATCTCAGGGAGACCCAATAGGCTTGATCTTGTTGGGAGAAGTTGCCCTTGGAAACATGTGAGTACATCTGGCTCTGGGGCTGGTGGCAAAATGGGGACAGGTGGAGTTGGTTGTAGGCAGGAGAATGCCCCTTCACTACAAGATAATCACTAAAATTCCCCACCATGCTTACTGGAGCCTCCCATGCCCCAGTTAAGACTCTTAGCTCAGTAGCCGGGCGCTGTGGCGGGCGCCTGTAGTCCCAGCAACTAGGGAGGCTGAGGCAAGAGAATCGCTTAAGCCCAAGAGCTGGAGGTTGCTGTGAGCAGTGTGACGCCATGGCATTCTACCCAGGGCGATAAAGTGAGACTCTGTCTCTACAAAAAAAAAAAAAAAAAAAAGACTCTTAGCTCGGCTCGGCGCCTGTGGCTCAGCGGGCTAAGGCGCCAGCCACGTACACCTGAGCTGGCGGGTTTGAATCCAGCCCAGGCCCGCCAAACAACAATGATGGCTGCAACCAAAAAATGGCCGGGCGTTGTGGCAGGCGCCTGTGGTCCCAGCTACTTGGGTGGCAGAGGCAAGAGACTCGCTTGAGCCCAGGAGTTGGTGGTTGCTGTGAGCTGTGATGCCAGAGCACTCTACCCAGGGTGATAGCTTGAGGCTCTGTCTCAAAAAAAAAAAAAGATTCTTAGCTTATAAGTAACAGAAAGAAATTAAATGTAGGGGCTGTGCCTGTGGCTCAGTGAGTAGGGCACCAGCCCCATATACCAAGGGAGGCAGGAGAATCGCTTAGGCCCAGGAGTTGGAGGTTGCTGTGAGCTGTGTGACACCACAGCACTCTACCGAGGGCAATAGAGTAAGACTCTTGTCTCTACCAAAAGAAATAAAAGAAAGAAATTGAGAAAAGGAAATAAGGCAGGTAGAGAGAGACCTCACAAAACACAAGGACAGGAACACAGCCAGGACTCAGGAGCTGGCAGTGTCTGTTCCTACTGTGGAGTGGGAAGCAGAGATTTAGTTGCACAAAAGATGGTCCCCCCATGGCTTCCTTCTTCCCTGGCCAATGTTTAAATTTTATGAGACCAGCCCAGATGGAACTGGAATCTTAGTCTAGGTTGGTTCTGGTACCTGGTCCTGTAAACTATAACCATAAACACGAGGTTGTGTAACAGGCCAGGGGTCCGGGGGCTGTGGAAGGTGGGCAGAAACCGAAAATGGCCTACACGCAGCTCCAAACATTCCTTTGAAAATAGCCCCATAGAAGTGATTTGATTAATGGAAACAAATTATGTTTAAAAAGAACTGCACCATCAGGTTCTAGAGCAGTTCGAGAAATGGGAGGGAGCTTCTAGCCGTGAAAATGGACCGGGTTCTGTGGGCTTTTATCTCATTTCTGTAAGTGACCGTGTTCTGCTGATTAGACCAGTGATTTTGAGAACCCAGTGTCCTTGGAGGCCTCTTCTGAGACTACCCTCTCTTGAATAGGTATGAACTGAAGCATGCTTCACACATCAGCAAGTTGCCCAAGGGCAAGCACAGTGTCAAAGGTAATGTGTTTCCAAAGCCGCTGCTGCAGCCCCAGGTACCCTGGACAGCATGGAAGGGGGCTGCTTTTGTCAGAATGTCTCTTTATGGCTGGCCATTAAACAGGTGGAGGTCTAGTTTTTTCAGTTTCACCTGTGACTGCATCCAGGAATCTCAAATGCCATACAAGAGTGTGGGTGTGTGGACACCACTAAGTTCAAGTAACTCTTAGCTACAGCAGTGAGCGGGGCCTCTTAGAGCCTTCATCTCTGGTTGAAGTAACTGCTTTGGGATCGTGTTCAGTATGTGATGTCCATAGGAATCTGCTACTATTCTTATAAAAATCAGTTAAGGTTTTAACTGATAAAAGTTGCCCTGGGAACCTGATTGGTAGCCTAGAGTTTTATACGAGTGTCTGAAGGAAGATAGAGTATGGGATTTGTACATCTTTAAAGAGCATATAGCTTTGGACAGCGGCAGTATCATAACCAATGATGTTTATCATCTGAGGTACAATTACTGCTAATTTAAATGAACACATAGACCCAACATAAAATGGACGTCATCTCCCTGGGACAGTTTCAGCATCTATCCTCGTGGTTCATTTCGCTTGTGCCTTTTGTCTTGTAGGTTTGGGCAAAACGACCCCTGACCCCTCAGCTAGTATTACTCTGGATGGCGTGGAGGTTCCTCTGGGGACTGGGATCTCATCCGGTGTTAACGACACGTGTCTGCTGTATAACGAGTATCCTTTCCTGGGTGTGCTGTGTGAGTATGAAGGAATGTGCAGAGCTTGTTGAATGCAGCAGGTTACTTAGGACAGACAGTGATGAGAGACTGTCCTTAGCAGTTTGTCCTCGTATAGAGTAAGAGGATGGATTGCTCATGTGGGCATGAGCTTTTCCCAATTTCTTCTCCTTTATCTACTGAGGGGCACCAAGACAGCCCCATGAATTAGCCCTGAGAGTAACTTTCGGGCAGGCCTTCAGCTGGGGACATGTGGGAATGTGTACTTTCTATTGTACTCCCTTGGCTCCTTGACCAGCTTCCCCTCAGATACATTGTCTATGATATTGCTCAGGTAAATCTGAAGTATCTGCTGAAACTGAAATTCAATTTTAAGACATCCCTGTGGTGAATTGTGACCAAAGCTCAGGTACCCAGTGACTGTGGTATCAATTCACCCACTGTGCTCAC
>CAUYON010029544.1:0-10290 GCA_963573935.1 Arctocebus calabarensis
CTGGGACCACAGGCGCCCGCCACAACGCCCGGCCATTTTTTGGTTGCAGCCATCATTGTTGTTTGGCGGGCCCGGGCTGGATTCGAACCCGCCAGCTCAGGTGTACGTGGCTGGCGCCTTAGCCCGTTGAGCCACGGGCGCTGAGCCTCCAGCTACCACTTTTAGGAAAATTCAGGACGCTAGACTCCTCTCCAGCCCTGCCTGGGTACTCCAGCCCCCGTCTCAGTACTCCTGTTGCCCCAAATCTGAATTTCACACCCATTTCCCATGCTGGTGCCCTCCAGTTCCTTCCCTAACCCATACCCGCATCCTTTCCTGATGCTAGGACCTCAGAGCTCTTCTAATTCTGGGGTCCTCCCTACTCCCACCCAGGAACTTTAGAAACTCGTCCTAGTCCACTGCCTGCCAAAAGATCCTCTTACTTTTCCCAAGATTGCAGGGTTATCCATTCCTTTTTAAAGTTTGGAATTGCTGGCCGGGTGCCGTGCCTCGTACCTGTAATCCCAGTACTTGGGAGGCCCAGGCTGGTAATTGCCTGAGCTGACAGGTTCAAGACCAGCTTGAGCCAGAGTGAAACCTTGTCTCTAAAAATAGCTGGGCGTTGTGGTGGATCCTGTAATCCCAGCTACTTTGGAGGCTGAGGCAAGAGAGTCGCTTGAGCCCAAGAGTTTGACCTTGCTATGAGCTATGACGCTATGGAACTCTACCAAGGGTGACAAAGTGAGACTCTGTCTCAAAAACCAAACCAAACCAAACACCACCTTGGAATTCCCAACTTCCACCTTGGGTCCCCTCAGATCCCGCGCAAATTTCAGAGCCCCCCCAAGGGCCCTAGAGCTCTTAGGTTATTCGAGATCTTCCCAGACCTGCCCTAATCAAAAACCCTCCCCGCCTCCATGAAGGGCCTCCCCAGTACTTTTTCTCAGTCTTCTCTCTCCGTGGTCTGACTTGGCTGCTCCTACCCCATCCTCCTCTTTTTTTTTTTTTTTAAGTAATTATTTTTTACTTTTATTTATTTTGTTGTTGTTGTTGCAGTTTTTGGCTGGGGCTGGGTTTGAACCCGCCACCTCTGGCATATGGGGCCGGCGCCCTACTTGAGCCACGGGTGCTGTCCCAACCCCACCCTCCTTCTAAGAACACAGACTTGAGCTTGGTGGCCTGGGTTCCCATCTTCACTCCTCCACTTCCTAGCTTGGCAGATCATCTGTTTCTAGACCTCAGTTTCCCTGTCTGTAAACCCAGGGTTACACATCTAAGTCAAATGACCTTTCACAAGGATGAAACAAAGTGGTGCATAGAAAGTGCCCAGAAGCCTCTCTGCTCCCCATCCTGACCCTGGCCTTCTCGGACACTGATGTTTTTCTCCTTGCTACTCTGTCTTCCACAGCCACATGTCGAGCAGGCTGCAGCCCAGAGCATGGCTTCTGTGAGCAGCCTGATGAATGCCGATGCCTGGAGGGCTGGACTGGGCCCCTCTGCACGGTCCCTGTCTTGGCCAGCAGCTGTCTCAGCGCCAGGGGCCCATCCTCTGCCACCTCTGGATGCCTTATACCTGGGCCTGGGCCCTGTGATGGGAACCCCTGTGCCAATGGAGGCAGCTGTAGTGTCAGTATCATCCCTTCCCACCTCATCCTGATTACTTTACTTGGGACTTCTCACCACCCCCTCTTTGAGGCTCCATGAGACACCAGTATGGGGAGGAGGCCTGGGAGTAGCTGTTGGGGAGGTCTTCCTGATAGTGCCTAGCCTGTGTCTGGGGCCTTGAAATAGATTTAGGAGACAGGGATAGGATTAGGGAGAGCAGACTCAGCGGGTGGTACTAAAAGGTGTAGAATGATAAGGAGTTGTGTTGGGCCACAGCTGCCACTAGTAGAATAGAGAGCAACTCAGGAAGGGAGTGGTGGGGGATTTGGCACAGGGGTTGGCAGGGTTGGTGGGGTGAGACATCAGAGGTTTCCTGGAGATGGCCCAGGGCTGGGACTTCTGAAGGATGATTTGGCTGTGAGGGGTGAATAGAGAGGGTAGTCAGGTGTGTAGCTGGGGGAGATCAAAGGTGTGGAGGTGGGAATGAGGCTGGTGTGTAGTTTTGGTATAAAGTAGAAGTATAAAGTGCCCACCTGGGCACTGCCACCATGCTGGAGTGAGAAACTTAGGGTCCAAATTAGGGGGAGGGCCTGGAAAGGGGTGATTCTGAGAATGCTTCATGGAGAAGGTAGGCTTAGTTTTAGTACCTCAAAGTAGGATTTGTCTATGTGGGTGGAAGGTGGGAGTGCTAAGTGGCCATCAGCATTGGTGGGCAAGAGTGTGTCAGTGGGAATGGAATCTCTCCAGACCTCTAGAGCCTCCTTCTTGTGGGGTTACACGGACAGACACGGAAATGTGGAGTGCAGTGAGGGGTGGTCTGGGGAGGACTTCCTGGGTGAGGCCTCTGCATACTGGGACTTGGGACTGGACAGAAGGGAGATTCCTCCACCCCCTGGTGGTTAAGATTGAGGTAGGGATGGGATTTTGCTCCAAGGAAACTCCCTTCCAAAGCCCTCTTGACCTTGCTCAGGAGATACTCGGGTCCTTTGAATGCACCTGTCCTCGTGGGTTCTACGGCTTGCAGTGTGAGGTGAGCGGGGTGACATGTGCGGATGGACCTTGCTTCAATGGCGGCTTGTGTGTCGGGGGCGCAGACCCTGACTCTGCCTACGTCTGCCACTGCCCACCTGGTTTCCAAGGCTCCAACTGTGAGAAGAGGGTGGACCGGTGCAGCCTGCAGCCATGCCGCAATGGTGAGGCCAGGAGGCTAGAACAGCTAGGGATGGGGACAGGGGGCCCTGTGTAGTTCAGATAGCCCTGGGTGACTTTGCCTATTCTAGCCCTAGAGCCTGGGGATGTGGCCCTTCCCCTACCCCACATCGTGCCCACTCTGTGCTGCTGTAAAAGGGTGAAGGGATATTGCCTATTTCATACATATTTACTGAGAATTTACCATGTGCCAGGCCCTGTTCCAGCACTGGGGATACAGCAAGGAATGCAACACAAAATCCCTGCCCTGGTAGAGCTGCTGTGGTGGGACTGTGCCTGGCATGTTCAGGGTCAGCTGGGAAGCCAGCATAGTTGGAGCAGATGCTTGAGGATAAGAGATTGGGTTATGGAGGTGACTGGGAGGGGATCCTGCGGGGCCTCCTGGGCCATAAGGAGGACTCACACTTTTACCCTGAGTGAGATGGAGCCATAAGGAAGGTTCTGAATAGGGAGAGACCTGATACAGATGTTAAAAGATTAAATGAGGGCAGCGCCCATAGAACAAAGTTGGAGAGTTTGAACCTGGTCCAGGCCAGCTAAAACAACGACGACTGCAACAAAAAACATAGCCATGCATTGTGGTGGCCACCTGTAGTCCCAGCTACTCAGGAGTCTGAGGCAAGGGAATCACTTAAACCCAAGAGTTTGAGGTTGCTGTGAGCTGTGATGCCACAGCACTCTACCCAGGGTGATAGCTTGAGACTCTGTCTCCAAAAAAAAAGATTAAATGAGATCATGAATATAAAAGATCTGGGGAGGATGAGGCAAGAGGATCTCTTGAGCCCAAGAGTTTGAGGTTGCTGTGAGGTATGATACCCAAGGCTGGACAGAGTAAGACTCTATCTCCAAAAAAAAAAAAAACGAAGCAAAACAAAAAAAAAACCCGCTGGAAACCAGGAGTTTAGAGTTGCTGTGAGCTATGATGTCACCATGGCACTCTACCCAGGGTGACAGTGTGAGACTCTGTCTAAAAAAAAAAAAATAGTCTGACAAATCCTTGGAGTGGATATAATTCTCTCCAAAACATTCTGGGATTAATGGTACTAGGGACACAGTAGTAATTTGGATGGCTCTGGGCTCTGCCCGCCAGGGGGTGGGTACCAGCCCAGAGCGGAAGACAGACTCATTCTCAGACAGCCTAGAGTGGTCAATGCCAACTGGGGAAACAATGGGCACAGTGATCAGGGCCGGGATGGGGGAGAGTCAGAGAAGCTTCCGAGAGGGACATCTGACCAGAGACCTGAAGGGTGAGCTAGGGAAGGGAAAAGGTGATACAGATGGGAGAAAAGGGGGTCATTTTTCTTTCTTTTTTGCAGTTTTAGCCAGGGCTGGGTTTGAACCCGCCACCTCCAGCATATGGGGCCTGCGCCTTACTCCTCTGAGCCACAGGCGCTGCCACAAAGGGGGTCATTTTAAGCAAGAGGCATGGGCAAAGGCCAGGCGATTCGAATTCTGGGAAGTATGACTGAAGTCAGGGGAAAGACACATAGAGCCAAAACTTCATCAGGTAGAAAAAGAAGCCAGCTGGCTTTTCAGGCAAACTCTTAAGTTAGAGAAAGGAGACCAGGGAGGCAATTACATAGACGAGAAAAAGCGTAAGCAGGCATGGGGGAACCCCTAACCCGAGCTGCGACCCCTGACGCCCCCTTCCCCACAGGAGGACTCTGCCTGGACTTGGGCCACGCCCTGCGCTGCCGCTGCCGGACCGGCTTCGCGGGTCCACGCTGCGAGCACGACCTAGACGACTGCGCCGGCCGCGCCTGCGCCAACGGCGGAACGTGCGTGGAGGGCGGCGGCGCGCGCCGCTGCTCCTGCGCGCTGGGCTTCAGCGGCCGCGACTGCCGCGAGCGGGTGGACCCGTGCGCCGCGCGCCCCTGCGCGCACGGCGGCCGCTGCTACGCCCACTTCTCCGGCCTAGTCTGCGCCTGCGCGCCCGGCTACATGGGCGCGCGGTGCGAGTTCCCGGTTCACCCCGACGGCGCGGACGGCGCAGGCGCGTTGCCCGCGGTGCCACCGGGCCTGAGGCGGGGGGACCCGCAGCGCTTCCTTTTACCACCGGCTTTGGGACTACTGGCGGCTGCGGTTTTGGCCGGAGCTGCGCTCTTGATGGTCCACGTGCGCCGCCGGGGCCACAGCCGGGATACTGGGTCCCGTCTGCTGGCAGGGACTCCGGAGCCATCGGCTCACGCACTCCCTGATGCACTCAACAATCTGAGATCGCAGGAGGGTTGCGAAGACGGTCGGAGGTGAGGGGCTGGGCCGCAGACGTATACCTGGTGGCTATTGGCTGCTTGTGCAATTGACCCGATTCCTTGATGCATCTTGATTGGCTCTCTTATCCCACCGCTTTTGGTTCACCTTCGACAGGGGCCGGGAAAACAAGGTCTGAGAATTTCAAGGGCCTAGACCTTTCCTTATTTCTCTCTTCCCACAGTTCGTCTGTAGATTGGAATCTGCCTGAGGATGAAGACTCTCGAGGGATTTACGTCATATCTGCTCCTTCGGTCTATGCCCAGGAGGTAGCCATAGCCCCCCCCCACGCCCACTTCGCACTGCCACGCTGGGGAAGGCGGCCCTGTTGCTTCTCTAGCCCACCTTCATTACGTCTGAGAAGTGAGAGTAGAGTCTCTGGAAAGTTTTTAAGCCCACTTCTCAATTCTGATTTAATTCTGTTTTGTGTCCCTCTTGCTGTCGTTCTGAGCTGCTTGCTGTTTTCATTTAGGAAAACTTACGGGCTTAAAGAGATCACAGTAGAGAGCCTTTGCCAGAGCTTCTCCGCTGATTTCTACTTTCTGGGGAGGAGGGGTAACCCTTCTGATGTTTCCTACTCATTTTATTTCTAGGCCTGAGCTGTCCCTTCTCCATCCGCATGTGGAGTCAGAGCCTGGATATTTCGGTTGGTGGCGCCCAATCTCTGCCCTAGACGCTTTGGAGTTCAAGCTGGAAGAGGTGACTGGGAGAACTTTACTGTTGGAAGTTGTAAATAATGATTATTTATGTCCTATTTTTTACTGTTCCCAACTCTCTAAAACATCTATAAAGGCTCTTATTTTGGTGAATACTTTGTCTTTGGTGTTGGGGCTGAGGGGAAGAGATTTTGTCTTCAGTGGAGAATAATAGGACGTTACAGGGATCAGAAACAACTCAAACTGCTTCAAATTAAAAAGATAATTTAGGCTCGGCGCCTGTGGCTCAACAGGCTAAGGCGCCAGCTACGTACACCTGAGCTGGCGGGTTCGAATCCAGCCCCCGGGCCCGCCAAACAACAATGACGGCTGCAACCAAAAAAATGGCCAGGCGTTGTGGCGGGCGCCTGTAGTCCCAGCTACTAGGGAGGCGGAGGCAAGAGACTCGCTTGAGCCCAGGAATTGGAGGTTGCTTTGAGCTGTGATGCCACGGCACTCTACCCAGGGCGACAGCTTGAAGCTCTGTCTCAAAAAAAATAATAATAAAATAAAAAAAAAATAAAAAGATAATTTATTGGGCGGTGCCTGTGGCTCAAAGGAGTGGGGTGCTGGCCCCATATGCTGGAGGTGGTGGGTTCAAACCCAGCCCCGGCCAAAAACTGCAAAAAAAAAAATAAATAAATAATTTATTAGTTGTTGCAGGAAAGGCCAGGGTCAAGCTCAGAGTCTTTCTCCAGTTGGCTCTTTTCACTCCTGGGTTGACTTCAATGGAGCAGCCTCTCATTGGCCCTGGGTTTGCCCAGAGGCTCTCTGGAACCCATAGCAGTACCTTACTCTGGCCAGGCTTAGTCATGTTCCTACTTTGGGCAGGAAATGAGGTTAGCCTGCTCAAAGTATGTGGATTATATAGGAGAGAGGGTGCCCTTGCCCTCTCAGGTCAGGCGTGCTAGAAATGGGTACTGTACTGGGTCGGCAAACCAACAGATATCCTTACCAGAAATACCCAAGGAAGTTCTACAGACTGTATCTTATACAATAGAGTACAATAGTCTTCCCTTATCTGTGCAGGGGATGTGTTCCAACCCTCACCCAGTGCATGCACTCATAGTACTACCAAACCCAATCAGACAGGTTTCTGTTCATGTCTTCTACCCCTAAATTTAATGCCTTTTGTTTCTTTTTTTCGTTCTCTCTTTTTTTTGATACAGTCTTACTCAGTTGCCCAGGCTGAAGTGCAGTGGCATGAAAATAGCTCACTGTAATTTATTTTTCTTTCTTTCTTTTTTTCTTTTTTTTTGAGACGGAGTCTCACTTTATCACACTCAGTAGAGTGCCATGGTGTCACAGCCCACAGCGACCTCTAGCTCTTGAGCTCAGGCGATTCTGTTGCCTAAGCCTTCCGAGTAGCTGGGACTACAGGCATCCACTACAATGTAATTTCAAACTTCTGGGACCACCACACTTGGCTAATTTTTCTGTATTTTTCTTTGGCAAGATGAGGTCTCACTTTTGCTGGTCTCAAACTCCTGGCCTCAAACAATCCTCCTGCTTTGGACTCTCAAAGTGCTGGGATTACAAGTGTGAGCCACTGCAAATGGCCACCTTTTTCTTTCTTTCTTTTTTTTTTTTTTTTTGAGACAGAGCCTCAAGCTGTCACCCTGGATAGAGTGCTGTGGCATCACAGCTCACAGCAGCCTCCAATTCCTGGGCTCAAGCTAGTGTCCTGCCTCTGCCTGCCAAGTACCTGGGACTACAGGCACCTGCCACAACACCTGGCTGTTTTTTGGTTGTGGCCGTCATTGTTGTTTGGCGGGCCCAGGCTGGATTTGAACCCTGCCAGCTCAGGTGTACGTGGCTAGTGCCTTAGCCTGTAAAGCCACAGGCGCCAAGCCGTGGCCACCTTTTTCATCTTAACTGAGCACTTGCCATGTGCTGTGGCTGTAACTTTTGCAGTCGGAGGTATGACAGTAAGACTAGCACAAATTTCTCTTCACAATTTCAAAAACAGAACATTTGATCTTAGCAACCTCAGCATACAGTTGTTTTTCTTCCCTTAAGTCAAGAACTTTCACCTTTTCTTTTCTTTTTTTTTCAGTTTTTGGCCGGGGCCAGGTTTGAACCTGCCACCTCTGGCATATGGGACCGGTGCCTTCCTCCTTTGAGCCACAAGCGCCATCCCAAGAACTTTCACCTTTTTCACTTAACAAACACTATATGACTTCTCTTTGGCCTATGTGAATTGCCAACATTACTACTTGTATTCTGTAGGGCCATTGTTTGGTGTTAACAAAATAAGCACAGAAGAGGTACAGTGGCTCACGCCTGTAATCCTAGCACTCTGGGAGGGCGAGGCAGGTGGATCTCTTGAGCTCAGGAGTTTGAGACCAGCTTGAGCAAGAGCAAGACCCTATCTCTAAAAATAGCTGGGCCTTGTGGCTGTTGCCCATAGTCTCAGCTACTTGGAGGCTGAGGCAAGAGAACTGCTTGAGCCCAGGTGTTCAAGGTTGCTGTGAGCTGTGACACAACAGCACTCTACTGAGGGCAACAAAGCGAGACTGTCTCAAAAAAATTAAAAAAGCATTAACACAAGCATTGCAGTACTTTGATAGTCAATCTGCTGCTAAGATGGCTACTGAGTGACTAAATGGGTGGATAGCTTAGACTGCAGGGGCACATTGGATAAAGGGAGGATTCATGTTCTGGGTGGGATGGAGCAGGCAGTACAAGATTCCATCACTTTGCAGGGGCACACAATTTGAAACTTAGGGATTTTTTTTTTTTTTTAGAGACAGAGTCTCACTTTATTGCCCTCAGTAGAGTGCCGTGGCGTCACAGCTCATAGCAACCTCTAGCTCGTGGGCTTAGGCGATTCTCTTGTCTCAGTCTCCTGAGTAACTGGGATTACAGGCGCCTGCCACAACGTCCGGCTATTTTTTGTTTGCAGTTTGGCTGGGGCTGGGTTTGAACCCACCACCCTCGGTATATGGGGCTGGCACCCTACTCACTGAGCCATAGGTGCCTCCCATTAGAGATTGTTTATTTCTGGAATTTTCCATTTAATATATTTAGACTGTAGTTGAGGATAATTGAAACCTAAAAAAGGAAAACTGCAGATAATGAGGGGGGTATTGTATCAGATAGGTATACATGCATGCTTCTTTCCCTTTTGGGTTTTGTATCTGATTTAAAAATCTGTTGTATCAGCTCGGTGCCTGTGGCTCAAGCAGGTGCCTGAGCTGGCGGATTCGAATCCAGCCCGGGCCCGCCAAACAACAATGATGGCTGCAACCAAAAAATAGCCAGGCGTTGCGGCAGGTGCCTGTAATCCCAGTTACTTGGGAGGCAGAGGCAGGAAAATCGCTTGTGCCCAGGAGTTGGAGGTTGCTGTGAGCTGTGATGCCACAGCACTCTACCCAGGGCGACAGCTTGAGGGTCTATCTAAAAAAAAACAAAACTATTATATCAATGTTCCAATAGCCCAGTGGTTGAATTCTCTGGGCTGTCACATCAGTCAGGATGGGTTAAATGTGTCCCCTCCAAAATTCATGTATTGAAATCTAATCCCCAGTGTGTTGATATTTGGAGATGGGGAGGTAATTAGGTCATGAAAGTGGAACCCCCACAAATGGGATGAGTGCCCTTACAAGGAGCCACAGAGCTAGCTGGCTGTCTTTCTGCCATGTGAAGGTAAAAGAAGTAGGCTGTCTGCAGCTTGCAAGAGGGCTCTGAGTACAGCCCAACCATGCTGGCACCCTGGTGCCAGACTTCCAAAATCCACAACTGTGAGAAATAAATGTATATTGTTTTTGTTTTTTTATTTTTGAGACAGAGCCTCAAGCTGTCACCCTGGATAGAGTGCTGTGGCATCACAGCTCACAGCAACCTCCAGTTCCTGGGCTCAAGCTAGTCTCCTGCCTCTGCCTCCCAAGTAGCTGGGACTACGGGCTCCCGCCACAATACCCGGTCATTTTTTGGTTGCAGCCGTTATTGTTGATTGGCGGGCCCGGGCTGGATTCGAACCTGCTAGCTCAGGTGTATGTGGCTGGCACCTTAGCCCATTGAGCCACAGGTGCCAAGCCAATAAATGTGTATTATTTAAGCTTCCCAGATAATGGTATTTTTCTTTCTCTCTCTTTTTTGAGACTGAGTCTCCTTCTGTCACCCTGGGTAGTGTGCTATGGAATCATAGCTCACAGCAACCTCAAACTCTTGGGCATGAGCAATCCTCTTCTGTCACCCTCTCACACAGGTGGGACTAAAGGTGCCTGTCACAACACATGGCTAGTTTTAGAGACGGGGTCGGTCTCACTTTGCTCAGGCTGGTCTCAAACCCCTGAGCCTAAGCAGACCACCCACCTTGGCCTTCTAAAGCGCTAGGATTATAAATGTGAGCCACTGTTCCCTGCCTGGCATATTTTTTTATTTTTAATTTTTTTTTTTTTTTTTGAGTCAGAGCCTCAAGCTGTCCCCCTGGGTAGAGTGCTGTGGCATCACAGCTCACAGCAACCTCCAATTCCTGGGCTCAAGCGAGTCTCCTGCCTCCGCCTCCCAAGTAGCTGGGACTACAGGCGCCCACCACAGCGCCCGCCCA
>CAUYON010029547.1:0-42581 GCA_963573935.1 Arctocebus calabarensis
GTACAGCTAAGGAGACAACAACCAAAGCAAATAGACATCCTACCCAATGGGAAAGGATATTTGCATCTTTTGAATCAGACAAAGGCTTGATATCCAGGATCTATAGAGAACTCAAATTAATCCACATGAAGAAAGCCAACAGTCCCATATATCAATGGGCAAGAGACATGAATAGAACCTTCTCTAAAGAAGACAGACGAATGGCTAACAAACGTATGAAAAAATGCTCAACATCCCTAATTATCAGAGAAATGCAAATCAAAACCACACTGAGATACCATCTAACTCCAGTAAGAATGGCCCACATCACAAAATCTCAAAACTGCAGATGCTGGCATTGTTGTGGAGAGAAGGGAACACTTATACACTGCTGGTGGGACTGCAAACTGATACAACCTTTTTGGAAGGAAGTATGGAGAACTCTCAAAGAACTCAAACTAGACCTCCCATTTGATCCTGCAATCCCATTACTAGGCATCTACCCAGAAGGGTAAAAATCCTTTTATCATAAGGACACTTGCACTAGACTGTTTGTTACAGCTCAATTTACAATCGCCAAAATGTGGAAACAACCTAAATGCCCACCAACCCAGGAATGGATTAATAAGCTATGGTATATGTACACTATGGAATACTATTCATCCATTAAAAAAATGTAGACTTTACAGCCTTTGTATTAACCTGGATGGAAGTGGAACACATTATTCTTAGTAAAGTATCTCAAGAATGGAGAAGCATGAATCTCATGTACTCAAGTTTGATATGAATACAATTAATGACAATTATTGACACGGTGGGGGTCAGGGAAGGGGAGAGCAGAGAGAGAAAGAATGAGGGAGGGGTGGGGAAGGGAAGAGCAGAGAGAGGGAAGGAGCTGAGGGGGGTGGAGTCTTGGTGTGTGCCACACCTTTTGGGGGTAAAACACGATTGTAAGAGGGACTTTGCCCAACAAATGCAACCAGTGTAACATGGTTTCTTGTACCCTCAATGAATCCCCAACAATAAAAGAAATAAAAAGAAAGGGAAAAAATAAATAAATAAAATAAAACATGATGCAAAGTTAAAACAGCCAGATACAAAATTCATATATTATATCATTTCATTTATATTAAATGTTGAGAATAAGCACATCCAAAAATGCAGAAAGTAGATAGTTTGCTGAGGGTTGGGCGTAAGGAGAAATGGGCAATGACTGTTAACAGGTGTCTTTTAGGGTGATGAAAATATTTTGGAGTTAGGTAACGGTGATAGCTGCACAGTTTTATGAATACACTAAAACCCACAGAATTGTTCACTTTTAATAGGTGAATTTAATGGTAAGTAAACTATACCTTAATAAAAATTGAAAAGAAAAAACAAGAGGGGGACTTACAGAGACCAATGATGAAAATAAACCAGGAAACTAAAAATGAAACTCAAACCTCTATGCCTGAAATATGGGGAGAAATATTGACAAAATTGAGTTGAGGAAAAAGGTGTCTCTCATTCATTGCTGATGTCAGTATAAATTAGGACATTTATTTTAGTAAGCAGTTTAGTAGTGTCTACTGTATTTTAAAAGATAAAGTACATACCCTCTGATCTAAGATTGTCATTTATAGAAATCTAAAATCAATTTGTGCCTGGCACAGTTGTGAATGTTCTTTCCTATTATAAAGGTGATAATCATGGATAGATAATAAATTATGTAATATACTCCTGCAGCCAAATTCAGTTCTCACTTTTTTTTTGAAAAATAGTAAGTGTTCATACTACGCTGTTATATGAACATGAAATTTCTGCTCTTTTAATCTTGGCAAGCTGCATAAAGTGAAAATGAAACTCTTCCAAAAATATAAGGTCTTGTTTCTGGAGTTCCAGAGTATATACTAGCAGAACAGTTAAAGATTCTCATGTAGAGTTCTGGCCTCTTAATAAAAAAGGATATACTGGACTGGCAGTGAGATGGGGGAAGGAAACAAAGCTTGAGTCTCAGCCAAGCCTCATGAAGCTGCAGAAAAGCCAAGAAACATTCAGAGTGACTTAGCCATAAAACCTCACTAAAATAAGCAGTGGCAAATTCAATGACTACTAAAAGAAGTTCCTAAGTGAACTTGTATCTTGTTTTCCTTTTCCTTTAATTCTTTCTCCAAATAGCATAACATTCTTTAAATGTGGCATAACTATTATCATAAACACTGGGCTTTGTTCATCACATAAAGAGTTCTGTCAAGAAAGGATAAAGTCCAAGAAGAAGACAATTGTGTCAATCTACTTTTCCAATTAATTATACCCAGGCCGTTCAGTCTATGAAGACATATCCTGAAGTTAACTGGCCCAAATCACAGGCAAGAAGCAATCACTCTGAAAACTATCCCATATCTCAAAAGGTAACAAGTGACACCTAAACCTCAAGATGTACACTGTGTCACCACTGGCTACATGATGGTGACTGCACCACTGGCTACTGGTTACACTGCTGGCTACATAGTAGAGGCATGGAGTGTTCATCAACACACCTGCCACCACCTCCCAGGCCTCATCCTCCTATCTACCCAGCATAGTGAGACATGATAGGGAAGCAGGGATTGTGACATAAGCAAAGGCCCTCAGGCTGATATATGTAAATGCCAGCCCATAAGCTTCCCTGTGAAGGCCTCATAACAGCCAACTTCTTGTAACCCCCAAGTTGACGGCCTCACCAGGGGGAGGAGGGACCCCCCCATTGGAGAACTGACAGGAGGATTCTGGTCCCTAGGGACAAGGCAGCAATCATGTAGGCACCATGGAGACTGCTATGTGTGTTTGCTCCCCATGTTGTACATGGGAGAGATGTTGTCCTCAGTTATGCTCCTGTCTGTGCTGCAAGTTCATCTTCACTTCCGAGCGAAATTGCACCTGCTTCCCCTGCCCTTACAAGGATGAGCGGAACTGTCAGTTCTGCCACTGCACCTGCTCTGAGAGTCCCAACTGCCACTGGTGCTGCTGCTCCTGGGCCAATGACCCCCGCTGTAAGTGCTGCTGCACAGCCACCAGCAACGTCAACTGCTACTACTATGAGAGCCGCTGCTGCCGCAATGTTACCATTTCATTCCACAAGGGCCGCCTCAAGAGCATCCGTACCTCGTAAGTGCCAGGCACCCAATGTGGAGCCACACTAGTTCAGGAAAACTGGCTGTAGGGTCCACAGGGCAGGCCGGTAACCTCTGGAAAGAAAAAAAAAGCCAAGAATTTTGTAACAATATGTGTAGCCTAAACAGTTACTAGTTGTGTATAGATTGCGAGTTCCAAATCCAAGCTCCATTAACTGCGTGAATGAGCACTGCACTCTATTGAACTCCAAGTCTCTCATCTGTACAAAGTAGTTAGAGCTAATCCTTTGACGTGTAAGCAACTTGCCAGGTACTCCATGCGTAACTTCAGCTAACCCTTACCCCAAGTCCACTATATGCCTGAGGAAACTGAGCCTTTGAGAGGTTAAGTTGTCCAGAACCACACAGCTAGTAACAGGCAGTGTCAGATTTTGAACTCAGAGTTTGCCATCATAACTTTAAAATGCTGTTCTGCAAAATGGAGGTGACACTTTTCATGATATGGTAGATATGAGGATTAATGGATGGGCTTTGCCATCTGTATATAATAAAAATATATATAAATAGCTCTTCCTCCCATGAACTCTTAATATGTATAATACTTATCAGAAAAGTAAAACTCCCAGGTCACTTTTGACCCTGATGACCTATATAAGTAGCCCAGACATCCATGAATTCCTACCTGCCTTCTCTTCTTTCCCATCCACAACTGATGGCACAAAGGTCTCAATTACTTATTTGGGGTACTAACCCTCCATGTCAGACACTACATATCTTCTTCTTCCTCTACCACACCAGTCATTTTATGTCACAAAGGAAGAAAGTCTGAAATAGTAATATCAAACTTCTTAGAAGAGGAAAGTGACAGCTTTCAGTGACAGCACTGTAAGATGACAGGATTAGAAGAGGCAGAAAAATAAGAGGCAGGGCTGAAGACTTTCAAGGCTGGAAAAGCAATTATGTGATCAATGGTTTAGTGAATTCAGGAGAAGAATATGATCCACTGTGCAATTAATCCATCAGATACTTAACAAATGTTATTCCCCATGACCTTTTTACAGTGTTTGCATGAACAGAGAATGTAGAGACCCTAGATGCAAGTCTAGGAAAGGTGTGCACACTACTCTTTCCTTTCAAATTCCCCATTCTCTCAATCAACAATGGAGAGTCACCAAGATAATTTCTACAAGAGGAGGATAAAATTGATGCTTTGGGAAGGTAGCTTAGGCATCAGTAGCTCCCCAACTTTGCTATGCATTGGAATCACCCAGGAATCTTTCTTTAAAAAAGTGATACCTGTCCCCCACCAACCAACATTCTGATTTTATTGACCTTGAGTACAACCCAGGCAACAGAATTATAAAAGCCCTACTTCCCTTCAGATAACTCAAGTGTGCATAATTGCCTAGAGGGAGGAAAAGGGGAAGCCAAGAGACTTGCCAGGTGATATAGTAAGAACCTAGGTACAAGGACAAGGCGTCCAAATTTGGAAGAGAAGGGTACTATGCAATGGACCAGAGCCAAGATATCTGAGTAGAAAGGCACTCTCCTGGGCTTGGTGACTTTTTGAATGCAACTGGGATCACTGAATGCCCAGTCCAAGTCTGAAGTTTTAGGAGACAGGGCTGGATGCTATCACAAGTGTCAGGCTTCCATCTCAGAATGCACTGGTGCACGCCTTCCATCAGGCCTGTCCTGGTTTCTGAGCCACTGCCCTCCCTGCTCCTCATCACCATGTACGACTCTCAGCAGCTTGCTCATCCTGCCCCACCCTGGTCTCATTCCTCCCTCTCCGCCTTACTCTTTTTCCCACTTCCTTCTCCACCTGTATCACAGCTCCTTGGCCCATTAACACCTGTCTCTTATCCTGGCTCTGTTTTCTATTCCACCAACACCTCCTTCCCTCCCACTTTCTGATTTATGTAAATGTCAATCCTTGAGCTGCCTAGTAAGGACACAGCCTGTAAAGGCCTCCCAATAGCCTCCCTTTATATTATACCTTGATTCTCAGAGATCTACCTTTTTTTTTAGCATACTAAATAAGTTCATCCAGCTACCACATGTACAATTGACCTGACCTCCAGACAATCCCTTTAGGGTCCAAGGAGGAGGCTGAGAAAGTAGAAAGAAAACAAAGCTGAGCATATTGAGGCTGGCACAAGTGTAGCCCAGCATCCAGATCCCTAGGGGATCCCAGGAGCCTTGGTCTATACAAGAGAGACTGTCACCTAGGGGTTACTTTATTCTAGTATCCTGAGGGAGTACATTTGGCTATCTAGGATCTGGGACATAGGTCTCTGACTAAGGGAGCAGGGAAGGAGACACAGACAAATAGGAAATGCAAGACAACAAAAGCAGAAGGGAACATAGACACAATGTCAAATTCACCCAAATATTACCGTCATGAACACAGGAGACAATAGAGGAACAGCTACAAATTGTGTGTCTGTTTGCACCTCCATTCCCACAGCTAATGCATTTATTTTCATAAACAGCTTTTGCCCTGATCATACTTTCTTAAGAACATGCACTCGAACTTTATAATTGTATTTCATCTATAATTCTTATGATAATATGAAATCAGCCTCAGATACTAAAGAAACTTAACACATATGCACACAATGAAAACATACTTTTCATTAACTTAGTCATGATTTTCCTCTATTGCTGCTTCCTCTTTACTGTGGAAATTAGCTGACGAATAACAGAGAGGAATAAATAATAGCACATTTATTCCTAGAGCTTACTATGTACTTAAGCAGTTACACACTTTCCGTAGATTATCCCACTTCGACTTTATAAAAACCTCACAAAGGAAGTAGCACTGTGAGCTCTGATTTCCAGATGAAGAAAACTAATGAGAGGGTTAAGAAACGCATCTTAAAGGTGCAACTTTAAAGTGGTGCATCCTATCATGTGCAGTCTGCCCCTAGAGTAGTGGTTCTCAACCTGTGGGTCGCAACCCACAGGAACTGTATTAAAGGGCCGTGGCATTAGGAAGGTTGAGAAACACTGCCCTAGAGCATTACCTATTAGCCTGGTTGTTATATCACACAAGTTCTAGGCTCGGCTCAAGTGTAGACCTTCTGGTTTCTTGAAAAGCCCACTTACCATCCTCTCCTGTGTTCCACCTTATGTACAATAATAAGAATGATGATGATGTCAATGCCCTCCAAGCAAAAACCACCAAGAACATACCTGCAGCTGGACAACCTTGAATTTGTTAACTCATTGCTAATGAGAACATAAACCATAGGCAAGGATGAAATACTTCAGTAAGAAGGTATCAATAGGTTATTATAGGATTTGGGCTCCTGTTAGGTGAGTACTTGAGGGTAAATCTAACAGGTTTTTTTCTTTTATTTTTAATTGTTATGGATGCATAACAGTTGTATGTCTTTATAGGGTATATGTGATGTACATACATGCGCATTACAATTCTTACAATTCTACTCTTTTAGTTATCTTAAAGTATACCATAAATTATTGATTATGGTCACTTTGTTGTGCCATTAAATATTGTTCATTCTATCTAATGTTATTTCTGTATCCATTAACCATCTCTGCTTTGTGCCCTCCCCACACGATACTTCCAGCCTCTGGTAACCATCATTTTAGTTTCTGTCTCCATGAGATAAACTGTTTTTAGTACTCAGCCCCTACATGAGTGAGAACATGTGATATTTGGCTTTCTGTGCTTGGCATATTTCACTTAATGTTCTCTGGTTTCAATCACATAGTTTCAAAGAACAGGATTTGATCCTTTTCTGTGTCGATTTACCATCACATTGTGTGTGTGTGTACCACAATCTCTTTATTCATTCATCCAATGATGGACACTGAGGTTGATCTTGGCTATTGTGAATAGTGCTGCAGTGAACATGAGAGTGCAGATATCTTTCTGATATACTAAATTCTCATCTTTAGGATATACACCCAGCAGTAGGATTGCTGAGTCATACAATAGTTCCACTTTTAGTCTTCTGAGAACCTCCATACTGTTCTCCATAGTTGTTGCACTAATTTATCTTCCCACCAACAGTGTGCAAGTTGCCCCCCCTTTCTCCACATACTCACCAGCATTCATTGCTGCCTTTTTGAGAAAAGCCAACCAGGGCGAGAGGGTATCTCCTTGTAGTTTCAATTTGCATTTCTTGAATGACTAATGATGTTGAGCATTTCTTCATATATCTGTTGGCCACTTGCATGCCTTCTTTTGAGAAATGTCTATTCAGACCCTTTGCCCATTTTTTAATCTGATTATTTAATTTTCTTTTCCTGTTGAGTTGTTGGATCTCCTTATACGGTCCAGTTACAATCCCTTTGTCAGATGGGCAGTTTACAAATATTTTCTTCCATTCTGTAGACTTGATTATCTCCTTTGCTGTGCAGAAGCATTTTAGCTTGATGTGACCCCATTTATCCAATTATGTTTTGGTTGCCTGTACTTTGGGGGTCTTAATAAGTCTTACCTAGAAGATGGAAAAAGCAGAGTGGCCCTATAGCTGCAATTAGTTTAAACAAGAAAAAAGGCAGTCATTCCCATTAACCAGGAAAGGACATTTGGTCATTTTGTGGTTTGGACAATGTTTTTGTCTGAGCTCAAATATTATGTGTATAAAGTGGTCTTGTTTCTGCTTTGATCCATCATGGCTCCAGAGTGGGCTTGTCGGATACTGGTGCTCCTTGATACTACTGATGTCTGGCGGAACATCAGGGCTTAACACTAAAAGTGCCAGGCTAGTCTCTGCTGCTTTTCTTTTGCTCAGAAATAACAGGCAGTTATAGATCATTTGCTATGTTCCAGGGACTGCTTTTAGTCCCCAAAGGTATCAAACTTAATTTTAATCTTCTCAAGAAACTCTCTGGCAGGGGTGCTAATTTTGTAATAAGGAAACAGGCAGAGAAGTTGCCCAGTTGAAAGACTGTGCAGGCCGGTTGAGAACCCAGGCGCAGAGCCCAGGTTCCTCAGCCCCTCATGGGATCGCCTCTCAGTGAGCAAGGGTTCTTTCCGAGAATGGAAAGCCGTTGAGCCGCCTTCTGAAAGCTGGTGTTTGCTTCCCCTTCCAGCTCCAAGATCGCCCTGCGCATTGGGAGCGATACCCAGATAGACGAGAAGCCGCCTTCAACCAGCACCCACCTGGTCGACCACCTCACCTGCCCCATGTGCAGACGGCTGCGCCTGCACTCCTTCATGCTGCCTTGCAACCACAGCCTGTGCGAGAAGTGCCTGCGGCAGCTGCAGAAGCACGCCGAGGTCACAGAGAACTTCTTCATCCTCATCTGCCCGGTGTGCAACCGCTCCCACTGCATGCCCTACAGCAACAAGATGCACCTGCCGGAGAACTACCTGCGCGGACGCCTCACCAAGCGCTACATGCAGGAGCACGGGTACCTCAAGTGGCGCTTTGACCGCAGCTCGGGGCCCATCCACTGCCAGGTTTGCCGCAGCCAGCGCGTCGCCTACAAGCGCTGCATCACCTGCCGCCTCAACCTGTGCAACGAATGCCTCAAGACCTTCCACTCGGACGTGGCCATGCAGGACCACGTCTTCGTGGACACCAGCCCCGAGGACCAGGACGAGAAGATCTGCATCCACCACCCGTCCAGCCGCATCATTGAGTACTGCCGCGACGACAACGAGCTGCTCTGCACCTTCTGCAAGCTGGCCTTCCACAGCGGCCACGACACGGTCAGCCTCATCGAAGCCTGCTCCGAGAGGGCCGCCGCGCTCTTCAGCGCCATCGCCAAGTTCAAAGCAGGTCCTGGTCCCCTCCCCCATCCTTTCAGAATAATTCCTAGTTCAGGAGCCCAGCGGGAAGATGGGGTGGGCTTGGGGCGATTTGCTTAGTGAAAGCCTCAGCTTCACCTGGTGAGAGTCAAGGCGCTGGGAAACTCAGCCACCACCAGGAACGGTCGGTCCCGGTGCCCACGCCTGACGACCACTACCAGAAACTTAACCTCCTCGCGCCGGGGGGTTCTTGTCTACAAAATGGGGCTAAGAGCAGCCACTCCCTCACTGGGTTATTGTGAGGATTGAATGAGAAGTTCAATGTGAAGCATTCAAAAAGCCATCTGGAAAGTAAGTACGTAAAGACTCCAGAATCTTGGGCAATGCTCTTCATATTCTCGCGTGTCATTCCTCCCTTTGGAAAATGAAAAGCTTAATCCGTACTATCCTGATGTTCTGTGACCCTCTCTAAGGTGTTTTGTAACTGGAGTTGGATTTGTTCAGTATTTTCCAAATTTTCAGAGGGAAAGAATTGTCACTGCTGAGAATTATTTCAATTTTAAATTTTTTCCCAGTGAATTTTTTCCTCACAGTTTGGAGACAACCAAGTAAATGGACTTGTAGCAAACATGTAATAACAGGAGAACTCTGAAATAAGCCATAACATTCTGGTCAAAAGTTTATTTTTCCTCCTTCTTGCCTGTCCATGATTATTTTATGTTGGCTACATAGAATATAGTTTCCTTAAGGGAAACTGACCCTGGTTGCGGTGATGAAACCAAGTGCAATAATATTTCAGAATGTTATTTATGATTTAGCAGAGACATAATTTCTGGGTGCGTTTCCACCTGGTTAGACATGAGAATCCAGAGATCACTTTAGGTTGCTTTACCCCCAGAAATAGCTCCTTGTATAGAGGACTGCTTTACACAGGCCTTTGAAGCACATTAATGTCAACAATCCTCAGTGTAGGCTTTAAAATTCCCTCCATAGAGAGGGCAGCTGTGGTTCAAAAAATAATTGGGACAAGGCAGCTGGTAATCGGCAGACCGAGGCTATCTGACTCCAATGCCCATGTCAACTCAACAACATTCATTTGATAACCTTCCTGTCTAGACAGTAACCAGACTCTAATCAGATTAAGGGGCAAGAGGAGCCACCACCATCTGTGGTCTGTTTCCATCAGGAATGCCCCGCACTCTGGCCAACATGCAGATCAAGCACCCTTTCTCTCTGCCGGATATTTCGGTCTCCACTGTGCATTCATGCCTGAACACAGGAGGGAGGCAGGTCTTCCCCAAGCTGTGCAAAAAGGTCCCACTGAATGCAAAGGTAGGCCGGGGACAGACGTTGTTCATTATCAGGTCACCCAGAACCTCTCAGGAATTTCATGAATACCATAGCTTCTCACTGGCCACATACCTGGAAACACTGTCATTTGACATTAATTCAGTTTTGGAACCACCACCAGGGAAATTTTTAAATTAAATGCTGCCCAGGCATGGTGGCTCACGCCTATAATCCTAGCACACTGGAAAGCCAAGGCATGTGAATTGCTTGAGCTCAAGAGTTCGAGACCAACCTGAGCAAGAGACGTCTACTAAAAATAAAAAATAAAAAAGCCAGGTATTGTGGTGGGCACCTGTAGTCCCCCCTACTCAGGAGGCTAAGGCAAGAGGATCACTTGAGCCTCAGGAGTTTGAGGGTGCTGTGAACTATGATACTATGGCACTCTAGCCAGGAGCAACAGAGTGAGACTCTGTCTCAAGAAAAAAAAAAAAGGGGGAATATTAGTTTGCCAATCCTTGCTGAAGAAATAAACAAAAAAGATTTTTTTCCCCAGGGTTCAAACTTGTTCCTGAGAACATGATTCATTTTCCTGCCAGGTGCTATAAATCTGCATTTTAAATAGATGCCCGGAATATTCAAAAGTAAATGATCTGAGAGTACATGCTGAGAAACTCTAGGCCCTGAGAAAAGACCCAGTTTAGGGTTCTGCTAACAATAGGTGTCCCTTCCCATTCCCATAGAGGTGTAAGCTGAGCAGCAGTGATGTTTACAAAGCTCCCTGTGTGATTCTAATAAGCAGCCGAGGCTGAGAACCACTGAAGTACAGGGAACTCAGAAACTTAGGTCTTTCCCACTGGAGGTGCGGTCCAAGAACCAGTAGCATGGTCAACACCTGGGAGATTGTTAGAGATGCAAACTCTCAGCCCACCCCACCTCCAGGTCTATTGCATCAGAACTGTGCTTTTAGCATGATCCCAGGAGATTCCCTGGATTAGATTCTGAACCTAGCTGGAGGCTGCCTCACCTGGATTCTAGGGGACAACTGATCTAACTCAAGGCAACTAATTTGGAATCTTACCAGCTTGAGTCCAATAGAAGAGTCTTTTTTAAAAGCTCCCCAGGTGATTCTTTTGCTCATAGAAGGCTGAGAAACACAGCTAGAACAATTAAGAACACAGGGTTTGGGGTAAAACAAATAGAATTAGGGACAGGACCTAGTTTTTCCCCATTTACTTGCTGTGTGACACTGATCAATTACTTACCCTCTCTGAGACTTAGTTTTCTCATCTAAAAATGGGAACAATAACTTCCTGATAAGAAGATATATGCAAAATATGGTAATACATGGGTCTAGTCCATAATACTTATAGTGTATGATAATATATGTATCTGATCCATAATAACTGTTCATAAATAGTAGCTAGTTTTAAGTGTATCACCTGAAAGAGAACTTGATTTGACTTTGCTCTACTATCAGCCCTTGCATAGCTGTCATATTTGGAAAGGCTAGGGGTGAGTGCCTCCAGCCTCCTTTATTCCCTTCCTAGAGTTGCCTCTTTCCCCTCATCTATGAAATTTTTATCCTACCTCTCAGGACTTTGTTCTGCATAAACTTAACTAATCCCTAATAAAGCAAAAAGTTTCCTTTCCAAGTATCTTGGATGGTGGATAACTGTTGCATAGAGAAACTAATAAGTAAAGCATAATTTGAGCTGCCGTAGTCACAGTGGGGCTTGCACCCAAGGAGGGCAAGGGGCACTTCTCAGCATCACTGAAATCACACCCCAGTACTCCATTCAGCCCCCAAGTGTATTACTTCATCATTTTGGGTCCAGTGTGAGGGAAGAGGTAGGCAGAGGAATTGGGGGGTGGTGGGATAGGGCATGAAACAGAGCCACCTCAATGAAGGAAAACTTGGCTGATTTCCCACTGTTCTCTAGGCTGGATTCTGGGTGAATGAGGCAAGGAATAATTTACAAGTAGTCAAGTAGTCATCAAAAATTTCATCTTTTTTCTCCTACCACTTCAAAAGCTTGGCTGTCTCACAGAAGAAAAAGCAGGGCCCAGTCACGTTGTGATGTCACTTCTTAAGTTCAGCTTGTGGGCAATTATGGGGTAGGGATAAACAAGATGAAGGGTGGCATAAACTTCCAACCTCAGACCCAAGGCCACAGGAATAACTTTAAAAGATAAAAGTATGCTGGGGAAGGATGGCTGGTCATACCCAAGGGAGAGGAAGGAGGAAGGGAAGGGTGTACTGATGAAGGCCAAATTCATTTCAAAACCTCACCTGTTTGGGGCCAGATGTCAGTGCCTTCCCTTCCTTCCCTCTCCACTTACTTCCTGGGAGCCCACAGTCATTTGCTCCACTTTGCTACTGATTTTGACCCTTGGGGAGATGAAAATTTTAACGGTAACTGACTTGGTTGTTTTACAGTGCGATATGAAATTGATAATGACTTAATGGAATTCAACATTTTAAAAAACAGCTTTAAAGCCGACAAGGATGTAAAGCGGAAAGAGATCCGAAATGGCTTCGTCAAGTTACGCGGCATTCTTCAGGAGAAAGAGAAGATCATCATGGAGCAGATAGAGAACCTGGAGGTGTCCAGGCAGAAGGAGATTGAAAAATACGTGCACATCACAACTCTGAAGGTGAATGAGATGGATGGTCTGCTTGCCTACTCCAAAGAAGCCCTGAAGGAGACTGGCCAGGTGGCGTTTCTGCAGTCTGCCAAGATTCTGGTCGACCAGATTGAGGAAGGCATCCAGAACACCTACAGGCCTGACCCTCAGCTCCGGGTGCACTCGATGAACACCATACCGTTGGACTTTGCCGAGCTGTCCGGCGCCATCCATGAGCTCTTCCCCACAGGACCCAAGAAAGCATGCTCCTCAGGGGACTCCCTGCCCTCCCCCTATCCCGTACACTCAGAAATGATGATTTCCAGGAAGGTCACTTTCAGCACCCACAGCTTTGGCAACCAACAGCTATACCAGCGAAGCTCCTCCTTGCTGTCCTTCAACAACACGAGCGAGAAGGCCAAGATAGGTCTGGAGGGCTATGGGAGAGCCCAGTCAGCCACACCTGCCAAACCCACAGATGGCCTGTACACCTACTGGAGCGCCGCTGCAGAGACCCAGCCTGCACAGAACAGCAGCAGCTTCCACAACTGGTACTCCTTCAATGATGGCTCCGTGAGGACCCCAGGCCCGATTGTTATCTACCAGACTCTGGTGTATCCAAGAGCAGCCAAGGTAAGAAAGGCTCTGGGCTCAGTGGGGAAGGTGGAAAGCTGTGGGGCACAGAACAGAAGATAGTCAGGAAAGATTACACTTACCTCTTGGACCTCTAGGGTCCAGTCACTCCAATTTGCTCCTCTAGACAATTTGTGGTCAGCCCATTCAAAAGAGATAAAGTTCCTTGCACAGGAAGACGGGGAAAGGGGAGAGGGAGGGAAGAGGAGGGAGAGGGTGGGGGGAGATGGGATAAAGGGTGAGATCACATGTGTGGTACATATTCGAAGGGTCAGGAGAAAACTTCTAAATATGGATCAAAAATGTTTTCACATAGTAAACGAGAAAATCTCATGAATGTTCTGTCAATCAGGTTGATAAAAATATCTCAGATGGCATGTGAAGCCCACACACTGTACCCCATGATTGAACTAATGTACACAGCTATGATTCAATTAAAAAAAATATAGTCTTGATAACTTTTTTCTTTCATGACGTATTTCATAGAGGAGGCTGTGAGTATGTGTGAGGGTATAGATGTGTGTGTGAAGAGAAAATCATGGGCTGGAGGGGTTTAGAAATGAGATGTGGCTAATGATACTCAACTGGGAGGAGGGAAGAGGAGGGAGAGGAGAAGGGGAGGAAGGAGGAGGCCTGGTAACTCTTACCTAATGGACACAATGTAAGGGTATTAGTACATCTGTCGGGTGAAGGGCTCAACTACAACTTGGACTTTACTTAATAAATGCAAACACTGTAACCTAATCATCTATGCTTTCACATTAATCTGAAATTAAAAGAAAAAACCCCACCAGAATCCAAAAAATAGAAAAATATAGAAATATTTCTTGAGCCATTTCAAATGGCATGCTAGGAATTAGGTGGCATATCTGCTATTTATGAAAAACAAAACAGCATTTTTCTCTCATGTGGAGATGTAGCTGTTTATTTACTGGCTTCATAATAGTACTGAGTACATTGGATGCTTTTTTCCCTATTGAGATACTTTACTAAGAAGAATGTGCTTCAACTCCATCCAGGCTAATACACAAGATGTAAAGTTTCCAAACAGAAAGGCTTGGGAGTGCATCCTCTTCATTAGCGTTAGACCAAGTTATTTTATGTAAGTAAAAAAGAAGCAAATGGGAGGCTCTGTGTTTTGGGAGTGGAGCTGTATTTCTTTCTTTCTGATGCTATCTGTCTTCCCCGCAGATTGAATAGGAGTTAGGAGAGGTGAGGTAGAATTTTTGATATGCAGAATTACAAATAAATGCATACTTGATCCCCTCTTGCCCCTCAGACTTCATCTTTCTTGGTTTTTCTGTGGTAGTAGTGAACAATATTGGCCTTATATCAAATCCAGAAAGAGTTGGAGGGAGCTGTGCACTGACTGTAAACACCACCTAATGAAAATCTAATGCCTCTATTTTAGGAGAGCTAAACTTGCATATAGATAAGCATTTCCTTTTTTCCTTTTTTTTTTTTTTTTTAAAAGAGACAGGGTCTTTTTCTGTCACCCAGGTTGATAACAGGCTTTATCTTATAATCATAGCAGACTTCCGGTCTCAAATTGCTTGAATGCTAATTGAGTGATTCTCCTGCGTCAGCCTCCCAAGTAGGCATGTGCCACCATGCCTGGCTAATTTAAAATTTTTTTTTTGTAGAGACAGGGTCTTCCTATGTTGCTCAAGATGGTGTCAAACTCCTGACCTCAAGAGATTCTCCTGCATTGGCCTTCCTAAGTGCTGGGATTACTGGTGTGAGCCACTGTGTCCAGCCATTATTGTTTAAACATTAAATTTCATTGGTAAATGGTGTTAAGCTTTCTCATTCCAAGGAGGACGTCTCAGAGGGGCCTCTGGCACATTCTTTTGTTGCAAAGCACTGGTTCCTTTTGGGAGAAGGTTATATTTTTTGGGTTAGTCAACCTGGGGTTCTCTGCCTTGCCACAGCCTGCCTGCCTCAGTCTAATAGAGACCTCAGCTGGTTGCAAAATGTGACCACCAGGGACGTATGCTCTCACCTCTCTAAATAAGCCAGAGGTGAAGCAATCATGAATTGGGCAAGGACTCCTGTGTTCAAGCAAATAATGGGCATTGTGAGCACAGTCAGAGAATACCTAAGGCTCTGACTAGGTTTCTCGTGTCTGGGAGGAGAGGAAAAGCCTCCACTATTTCCAACAGCTTTGCAGTGTCAGAGGCCTTAACAGTTCAGAGGCAGATCCCAGGAGGGAGTGGGCCAGACCCTGCATTTCTCTTTCAGCTCAAGGAAAATAAAATAAGAATGATTGATTTTTCAGAAGGGGAGCCATGTGCAAAAGAGGGCTTCAAGGGGCGGGAGGAGGAAACAGATGATCGAGTAATAGCAAAGAGACCCAGGAGGCTGTTTTGCTGTGTTGATGATGTAATGCTGAATTGAAATGACTGCTATCTAGAGATGTGTGGGCTGTCCCTTGCCCTCAGAGCGGCGAGTTTTCCCAGGCAGTTGTAGGTAACTGAGTCCCAGATGGCAAGTCATAGATAAACTTGCGCTTGCTTCAATTTGTGTATGTCTTTTTGATCCAGTCTGGGCCTTAACTCCTGGATGCTGATTACTCTGGGAATAGAGACTAAAAAAACTTTGAAATATGATTCAGGAAGAACCAAAAAAGCAGGGCCAGACAGGGAGTGGTAATAGAGCTTAGGCAACATGTATATAGCTTACTGATCCTTGTGATTTCTTAGACTACTTTCCTCAGACTGAAATCTCCCTTTAATAAGACCACAGACTTTGGGCGGCACCTGTGGCTCAGTAAGCAGGGTGCTGGCCCCATATACTGAGGGTGGCAGGTTCAAACCCAGCCCTGGCCAAACTGCAACACAAAAATAGCCCCGCGTGTTGTGGCGGGAGCCTGTAGTCCCAGGTACTTGGGAGGCTGAGGCAAGAGAATCTCCAAAGCCCAAGAGCTGGAGGTTGCTGTGAGCTATGATGTCACAGCACTCTACGGAGGGTGATAAAGTGAGACTCTGTCTCAAAAAAAAAAAAAAAAGACCCCAGACTTTTTCTTATCTGTGGATTTCTATTGGAAAATTCTGAATGTACATAGATCCTCCCCAAGGGCTGGACTATACATTTCATTCAACCCCAACTTTATGGTAAGAACTGTCAGATGCCATGGAAGGGCAGAATACTTGCAGAAAATCTATCATTTCCTTGTTTCAAACCTTCTGGTGGCCGTCTAATGCCCATACTCTAGATTCAGCTTGTACTCCCACTTACCCTCTTATTTCTTTGGCTTTCTATCAGTTTCAGACGGGGATCTGACACTAGCTCCTACTCATTGTTCACTGGTCAGGGCCTTGCCAGTGCCTACTACATACCTGGCACCAAGGAAACACGGAGTGGGAGGAGAAAGCATTGGGGCAGCTCTGTTTATTTTGACCTATAGCCGGTTAGAGGAGAGGTCAGGTTTGGGGGTGGGGATGAAGATAAAGTGTGGACGGGAGGAATTTTGTAGCTAAAAGGAATGAAGGTAGAGCAGGCTGAGAAGGGGAGGGCCGGGTATCTAAGGGACAGAGCTGAGGCACGTGGCCGAGCCCTAGTATTTGGACTTCACTGTGAGTTGTTGCTCTAACCTGAACCAAGGACGAAAAACACCCGGTCAAATTCATTTATTATCATAATCCAAGAAAGCCAAATACCAGCCCCTGGGATTGCTAGGGAGATTTTCACTTAGACTTTTAATCAAGGAGCTACTTACTGAACAATCCTCTCTTCTCGGTTTATCTCCATCTGTGAGAGGGGTATTTCCCCAAATTCCTTCCCACCCCTGGCTGAAATTGATGCCGACACTGCATGCGACAGTAATCTTTTCTCTGTTAAGACTCTGATGTCAGTGTACTGTATGTTTGGCAGGTTGTGAGTCTGTCTTTCCCATTTGTCTGTCTGTTCAGTGAGGTAAGGCACTAACTATATCACTAGCAGGTGCCTGGCGAGTGTGAGGATTTGTTGTTGAATGGATGAATAAAACATTTTCTAGTCCTCAATATAGTTGCCCCTTGCCTTACTATAGTCACTTAATTGCTCATTTATTCAACATTTTTTTTATTAAATGCTTTACATCAAACTTTCTGCCAAATAATGGGGCTACAGATGCAGGAAAAGACCCTTCTCTTCCCTCTCAGTGCTTACCATCCAGTGGAGCAGACAGACCAGCCAACTAGTTACTGCAGTGCAGTGGGGTGAGAGCTAAGAGTGGGAAAGTAAAAGGTTCCCTGAGAACACACATGGTTGGGAATGGAGTGTGTGCCAGGCAGAGAGAACAGCATGGACAGAGGCCTGGATGCAAGACCATGTGATATCTTTGAACAATGGAAAAAATATTAGTTTGGCTGGAGCACAGACTAAGTCTGAAGGTTCTAGATCCGTCAGTCAGAGCTTATGGCCTTTGAAACTATATCGTCTGGGTTGGCCATCGCCCTAGGCAAGTGCAACAAGCCCTCTGATCGCGAGATCCATAGACTACATTATTATTTTTTTTAAAGCAAACTGTTTAATCGGAAGATTTCCACAAATGATATGTGAAGTCTCTAGCCATCACACTTCTGTGAAGTACACATCATTAAGTTACTGGCTGTGGGAAGAGAAGTCAGCATCCATGGTGGCACCTTCCAATCTGGTCGTCCTAAGGGCAGGGGGGAGGGAAACGTCTTTTTCCAACCAAACCCCTCATTTCAATGTACAAAAGAATTACTCTGATCAATATTAAATTGTATCGAACAAAAAAATGGACTAAAAAGCAAGTACTCTTCTATGGGGTAGAAGTGGGAGGAAAGAATGAGTCCTTCAAAGCAAGAAGGGAGACAGCTGGGGGAAGGTTCTGTGGCTGTGACCTTAGGTGGCCACCCACGCTGCTCCATTTTTCCTTGCCTTTGTCTCAGGAAGGTCCGATTTTCCTTCTCCTTCTTCCCCTTCACATTTGCTTGGAAGTTTCGCCAGCTGACCATCTTGACTTAACCTCAGAGTTTTTCTGCCACTCTTTCTTGTTTGGCTTTTTCTTGAGCTTCAATCTCTTTTTCCCTTTATCGTTTCCTTTCATGCATCTCTTTGGCTTCTCTCTCCTTCCTTTTAATTTCCAGCTCAGCAAAAGGGTTTCATGGTCTGTTTATACTGCTTGTTTGAACAATTCAGGATCATCTTCCTCTACAACATAGGTTTTCCTTCCTTCTTGTTTTGTTTTTTTTTTTCACTCTTTCACAATATGTTCCACGTATTCTCTTCCTGCCTGAATTACATCCAGGGCCCTCTTCTTTTGTTCCTGATCCAGTAGCAACTTGCAAGTTTTCTCCATAGCTTCAAAAGCTTTTTGTGCTCTGTCAGCATCATCTTGACTTTTGTCAGGATGCACCAATATGGATAACTGCCGAAACCTCTCTCTTTTTAAATTTCTTCCTCTGTGACTTCAGGATCTTTCTGAGGAACCACAAATGGGTTCAAACTTAAGTAAGAGGAAGTAAGGACGGGTCAATCTTTCAATTTGATTTTTGATGATAGAACCAAGTCTTTCTTCTCTATTTGTTCCACCTCACTGTAGACCTCACAAATGCTTCCACCGCCCCAAGTCTGGCCCTCTCCCAAAGCTGCCATTTTCCCTCGTAGGTCACATTCTTACAAAGCCTACAGAGACTCAGTCCAACTTTCGCTCCACCCAACAACACACACACATACACACACACACACACACACACACACACACACACACACGAGGCTGGGCGTGGTGGCTCTCATCTGTAATCTTAGCGCTCTGGGAAGCCAAGGTGGACGGATTGCCTGAGCTCGTGAGTTCGAGTCCTGCCTGAGCCACAGCGAGATCCTGTCTCTAAAAATATAGCTGGACGTTGTGGCGGATGCCTGTAGTCCCAGCTACTTGGAGGCTGAGGCAAGAGAATCACTTAAGCCCAAGAATTTGAGGTTGCTGTAAGTTGTGACACCTCAGCACTCTACTGAGGGCTACAAAGTGAAACTCTGTCTCAAACACACACACACACATACACACACACGCACAAATGTGCATACATATATACAAAAAGCAAATAAAGTGTAAAGACAAGTATTAGTATACAGACTATATTGAGAACTATACATCAAGAAGAAAAAAGCAACCAATCTGATAGGAAAGCAGGAAAAGGAAGAAAATTCAAAGAGTAGAAGACACGAATGGCCAATAAATATGAAAAGAAATCTTCATAAGTAATTAAGGAAATGCAAATTAACCACAATGAGATGTCATTTATGTCATTTCATACCTACCAGACTGACAAAAATTAAATGTCTAGCAGTATCAAATATTGGCTAAAATGTGGAGCAAAGCGTTCTCATGCCTTGTTGGGTAGGAGGATAAATTAGTTTTAGATACTTGAGAAAGAATGTGGTAAACCTGCCAACATGCGTACAATCCAGTAATTACACTTCTGGCATATACCTAGATAGACTCATATAAACAAGGACCTTCAATTTTGACATTGTTTCTAATGGTAAAAAATTGGAAATACTCTAAGTGCCCATTAATAGAAGTATGGATAGATAAAATAAGGTATATTCATATGATAGACTTCTATATAGTAGAGGACTGATCTATATTCCTATGCAATAAGATGTTAGGTGAATAAAGCAAGTGCTATTAAGTGTAAACACACGCACATTTAAAAATACACCAAAATTAAACTCTATATTGTTAATGTATACATGTGATACATTTAAAGTGTAGAAGATGTTCTAGTATAATGCAACAAATTCATGGTGGTGATTGCCCTTGAGGTGGGGGAAGGACTATGGAATTGGGAGTGTGGGTCCAAGATGATTTGACTTTACCTATAAGGTTATCTTTCTCTTTTTTTTTTGTAGAGACAGAGTCTCACTTTATCGCCCTCAGTGGAGTGCTGTGCAATCACAGCTCACAGCAGCTCTTGGGCTTAGGCGATTCTCTTGCCTCAGCCTCCCGAGTAGCTGGGACTACAGGCGCCCGCCACAACGCCCGGCTATCTTTTGATGCAGTTTGGCCAGGGTCGGGTTTGAACCCGCCACTCTCGGTATATGGGGCCGGCGCCCTACCCGCTGAGCCACAGGCGCTGCCCTATCTTTCTTTTATATATGAGAAGCAGTATGTTGATAAATGTTTAACAACCGGTTCACCAGGAATTTTTTTTTTAAAGCCTGACTTACAGTGTTTGAGAATTTCTGTATATAATATTCCCATCATGGCCAATGCTTATTTACTGAAGTTTTAGCAACCAGCTGGCAAAATTCCTGAAAATTTAATATATTGTTCTCAAGAATAAGTATGAGCTGGCTGCAGCACAACATTCTGTGTGTGCGTGTGTATATAAAAACTTGAAGCATTGACAACATTAATAATGCTCAGTTCTACATAGTGGAAATGCAGATATTTGGTTATATTATTCTCAGAAGTTTTATGTATATATTAGGTTTCTTAGGAAAAAAAGAGACAATTCCCTAAGAATCAGAATGTAAAAATAACTGACAGATTAGGCTCAGCGCCTATAGCTCAAGTGGCTAAGGTGCCAGCCACATACCCCAGAGTTGGCGGGTTCGAATCCAGCCTGGGCCTGCCAAACTACAATGACAACTACTACCAAAAAATAGCCAGGCATTGTGGCGGGCACCTGTAGTCCCAGTTAGTTGGGAGGCTGAGGCAAGAGAATCGCTTAAGCCCAGGAGTTGGAGGTTGCTGTGAGCTGTGATGCCATTGCACTCCACCCAGCGCAACAGCTTGAGGCTCTGTCTCAAAAAAAGACCCTACCCCCCTCAAAAAAAAATCAAAAAAACCTGACAGATTAAATTATAAGTGGAAGCAATGTAAAGCAGTGCTTTTCTCTATATCTTTCATTTAAATAACTTAATACTTACTGAACATATTGAATAAACACATAATAAACCCAGCATCTTCCTCTCTGCTGGTTACATGCTTTTATGAACTAGGAACAGCCTTCAGAAATAGCTAACTTTTACAACTGAATTTGATAAAACCTTTGTCAGTTCCAACCAATGATGTCCAGCTTAAAAAAATGTAGGGAAAAAACCCCCTTCAACTAATTGATCAGAATGGTTTAACTAGTTCCCCAGTATTTCTCACTAGGATTGATACTTTGTTGCCTTTTGGAGTATGTTTCACTCCATTGATACACCGCCAAACAATTTCTTGATTGTTTGGACAATGTATATTTTAATGACCTTTCAAATCTTAGAGAAGTGATGATGCACTAGCCTACTCTGCTGTTACTGCTTTCTGGTACAGCAACTGAAAGAGACTCAACTGTTTCATGTGGAAGGATCTAAGCAGTGAAACATAATTATAGGTTCCCTGTTACCCCTTTCATCTGTTATTCAGTGAATCTCTAGAATGTGTATATTTCCTATGGCTTTAGACCAGTCCACTGACACACACAATGAGGAAACTTGTTCTTCCCTTATTGATTGAACCTTTCTTTTGACTTCTAGAGGTCAAAATGGGAAAACAGGAATCCAGAAGGAAATACCTCAAAATGCCTCCTTTCTTTCTTTTCCCTCTACGACTTATAATTTATTTTTGAAATAAAATTATATTTAGAAATTAATTTTATAAATAAGTTATACATCTAGATGATAAAATGTATTCATAATTATAAACTCGATACTTTATACATGCCTTCTATTTATATTAAAAATTATATTTATAAAAATTACCAAAAGTTACAAATTTACGGAATAAATTAAGAATAAATGTAGGTTTATAAAATATGCATTATGCTGACAATTAAGTTTATGAAGTCATCCTAGAAAAAGTGCTACATACCTCATTGCTCAATATCCCTACAGTCACTTTCTAAGTACTCCCCTTAGGAAGTTATGCAGTGACACCAGTGCCTAGTGTAACCTTCAAAGCACTTTTTTTTTTTTTTTTGAGACAGTGTCTCACTTTATTGCCCTTGGTAGAGTACTGTAGTTTTACAGTTCACTGCAACCTCCAACTCCTAGGCTTAGGTGATTCTCTTGCCTCAGCCTCCTGAGTAGCTGGGACTACAGGTATCTGCCACAATGCCCGGCTATTTTTTCTTGCAATTTGGCTGGGGCCAGGTTTGAACCTGCCACCCTCGGTATATGAGACCGGCGCCCTACTCACTGAGCCACAGGTGCCACCTTCAAAGTACTTTTGGAACTCTTTCTGGAATGACCACTGAGGTGTCATCATATAGCACACAAAAACACAGAAAAATGAATGCCACTCAGCAAGACACTGCCACATGAACACAGCTGTAAGTTACTACTATACCAAAGTTATGAAACGTTACTGAATTGTTTGACCAGTACTGACAACATAAGTGGCAAGTTCATGAACTTAATTGTCAGACCTTGTATGATGACAGCTCTGGTGGCCATTCCAGAAAGAGTTCCAAAATTGCTCTGAAGGGTAGACTAGGTATTGGCATCAGTGTGTAGCTTCTCAAAGGAGACTACAGTGATATTCAGCAATGAGATGGGTAGTACTTTTTCTAGGATGAGTTCATGAACTTATTCATCTGACTGCATCTAATTATAAATTTATAATTATATTTACACCAGCCATATAAATGTAATAAATATAATTTATTTAATATATTTATATTTTATAAATAAACAGTGAAATAAATATTTATCAAGACAAATTCTGCTTTGGAACTAGACATAAAAAATAACTTGTCATGAAAATTACATTTATTATAAAATGCTGTTACATCAAACATTTATATAAAATCAAATTTTATGAGTAAAACTTGACTAGAGAAAGTACTACACATACATTGTATGTTGTATGTTCTTGACTGTCTAGACTATACACCCTGCTTTTAAGACAGATGATCCTTCCATAGAACCAGGATAATTGTAAAGAAAGATTTACTCATGCTCCTGAATGATATTCCAGTTCTCACTTAGCATATGAAGAAGATGACGTTTTTCCTATATTTCCCAATCTTCAAATTGCATAGATTTTATACAATTGTCTAGATTTTATTTATTTTGAGACAGAGTCTCACTGTCACCCTTGGTAGAGTGCTGTGGGTGACAGGTCACAGCAACCTCAAACTCTTGGGCTTAAGCCATTCTCTTGCCTCAGCCTCTCAAATAGCTGGGACTACAGGCGCCCGCCACAATGCCCAGCTATTTTGTTGTTGTTGTAGTTGTTGTTTAGCAGGCCCAGGATGTGTTCGAACCCGCCACCCCTGGTGTATGTGGCCAGTGCCCTAACCACTGAGCTATGGGCGGAGCTAATTGTACAGATTTTAGAAAATTTCCTCTATTTCTTAATCTTCAAATTGTATATATCAGAAGGAATTGTTTTGAATGCAATAATTTGGGATCTGTATCCAACATATTTTCCATATGTTGTTTTCTTTATTAAAAATACTTTGTTTGGGCGGCGACTGTGGCTCAATGAGTAGGGCGCCGGCCCCATATACTGAGGATGGCGGATTCAAACCTGGCCCCAGCCGAACTGCATCAAAAATTAGCAGGGTGCTGTAGCGGGCACCTGTGGTCCCAGCTACTTGGGAGACTGAGGCAAGAGAATCGCCTAAGTCCAGGAGTTGGAGGTTGCTGTGAGCTATGACTCCGCGGCACTCTACTGAAGGCCATAGAGTGAGACTCTGTCTCTACAAAATAAAAAAAAAAGAAAAAATACTTTGTTTGGGGGCAGAGTAAGATGGTGGCTGAGAAACAGCTTTTTTGCAACTGAGTGTGGTGAGATTGGAGAGAGAAGACTCCAGGCACCTCTGGCTTGTGGGCTCTGCTCAGAAGGAGGCAGCAGGAGACTTCCAGACCCCAGGAGGAGGACAAAAGCACTGGAGAAGTGGCAAGTGGTTGCAGTGGGTTGAGGCTGTGGTACCTACTGTGGCTGTAGCTATAGCAACAGTGAGATTTCAGACAGGGAAAGCCTTCTCTGCAGGTTTTTTTTTTTTTTTTTTTGGTCTTGGGCACTTGGTTGAATTACCTTGGGAGACCATGGGCACGTACTGCAGCGCCGGAACAGAGCTTTCATTGTTTCATTGTTTGGCTGTGTGTCGTGGAGCCATTGTGGGAGAGCTGCCCTGCAGGCTCTGCCCTCAGGGTTCCAGAGTGTGGCCCATACTGGGAGACCTTGGGCGAGTGATTTAGTGACTTTGAACTGTGTATAGAGGTTGATTCTGAGACTCCGGGGAAAAGTGGAGCTTCAGTGTTTGGCTGTAGGAGAGGTGCCTTGCAGCTTCGGCCCTCAGGGGCTTAGAATAAAGCTGGTTTGGGCACACCTGATAAGCGGGCAGCCACTTCAGGAGAGATCCCAGCAACACATGCTTTCCTGGGAAAGCCTCTGCTTAGCCAAAAGCGGGCTAAGGAGAGATTCAGGCTCTCAACCCTGTGGGATTTGAGGGCAAAAAAGCATCCAGTCTCCACCTTGTACAGCATTGTGATTAGCATCTTATACCCTAGAAAATCGCT
Source organism: Arctocebus calabarensis (assembly GCA_963573935.1). Classification (NCBI taxonomy): domain Eukaryota; kingdom Metazoa; phylum Chordata; class Mammalia; order Primates; family Lorisidae; genus Arctocebus; species Arctocebus calabarensis. The sequence continues at coordinate 24,817 of CAUYON010029547.1, forward strand.
TGTTGCCCAGGCAATATTCAGCAAGATATATATATATATATATATATATATATATATATATATATATTTGTTTTTGTCATTTTTTTCCTTTTTTAAAATTTTATTTCAACTGTTGCCCCTAGATTTTTCCTTTTTTTCTTTTTTCTCTTCATGTTTCTAAGTGTAAATATAAGTTTTCATTGTTGCCTTCTTTAATAATAAGAACTTCATTTTTGCTAGTGGTTCTGCCCTGTTATTTGGTTTTTCCCCAATTTTATCCTGTAACGCTTTTTGTTTGTTTGTTTTTGGTTTGATTTATGATATTTATTGTTTCTCCTCTCTATTTGGTGGAGGTAGGGTACTGTGTCTACTCAGGCTGGCAAAGAGCTACAGATGTCAAGGGAACCAACCACCCAACCCAGTACCCCCAGAGGTTGGGGAGTTTTAAGGTGTGGGTCCAAATACCCTACTGTACACCTTATTACTCTTGTCTCTCTCTTTCTGTGCCTCTCTTCTTGTCAATCTTCCCTTTTGCTAACCCATTTCCTTTCTCTCTTATTTTCTTTTTATTTTAATCTTTTTGCCCTTCTTGTTCTATAATCTTCTCATCCTTTTAGTCCTGTACCAAAAGGACTAATCAACACCTTAGGTTGGAGGCATGGTTACTTAAAGAGCAAGAGGAAATCAAAGGAAAATTAGGGCAAGGAAACAGACAAAAGAAAACACTCATGAGGAAGAAATAGCAGAAAAATCCTGGCAACATGAAAAACCAGACCAGAGCAAGCCCCCCAAGGGACCACGAGGTAGCTACTGTAGAGAAGTCCACCTATAAAGAAATGTTAGAAATGACAGATGGGGGACAGTGCCTATGGCTCAGTGGGTAGGGCGCAGACCCCATAAACAGAGGGTGGTGGGTTCGAACCCAGCCCTGGCTAAACTGCAACAAAAAATACCTGGGCATTGTGGTGGGCACCTGTAGTCCCAGCTACTCAGGAGGCTGAGGCAAGAGAATCACCTAAGCCTAGGAATTGGATGTTGCTGTGAGCTGTGACACTATGGCACTCTACCAAGGGTGATAAAGTGAGACTCTGTCACAAAAAATAAAAAAAAAAAGAAAAAAAAAAAAGAAATGATAGAAGCAGAATTTAAAATAATTCTGGAAAAACAATGATGATAAAAACAGATGATAAAAACAATGAAGGAAAATGATAAGAAAGTGGAAAATAACCAAAAGGAAATCCAAAAGCAGAATCAAATAAGAGATGAACGGAACGATATGAAGAATATAGAAAAGATATAGCAGAGCTAAAGGAATTGAAGCAATTAGGGAACTTAAAAATGTGGTAGAAAGCATCAAAAGCAGATTAGACCATGCAGAAGAAAGAATCTCAGAGGCAGAGGACAAAGCTCTTGAGATAACTCAGACAGTTAAAGAGGCAGAAAAAAAAGAGAAAGCAGAACATTCAAGGGCAGAATTATGGGATTACATGAAGCGTTCAAACATATGTGTTATAAGTATTCCAGAAGGGGAAGAAGAAAGTCCCAGAGGAATGGAAGCCATACTGGAGAATATTATAAATGAAAATTTCCCAAATATCACCAAAGATTCTGACCCACTCCTCTCAGAGGGATATTGGACCCCAGGTCACTTCAACTGAAACAGAGCTTCTCCAAGACACATTGTGATGAACCTATCCAAAGTCAAGACAAAAGAAATTCTTTTAGCTGCAAGGATTAAGTGCCAATTGACCTTCTTTGACAAATCCATCATAGTGACTGTAAAATTCTCAAATGAAACTTTTCAAGCCAGAAGATGATGGTCATCTATCTTTAATCTAATTAAACAAAATGATTTCCAGCCCAGAATTCTATTTTCTGCTATGCTAAGCTTTAAATTTTATACAGATATTAAATCTTTTACGGATATGCAAACATTGAGGAAGTTTGCCACAATAAGACCAGCTCCACAGGAAATACTTTGACCTTTTCTACACACTGAACATCACAATGAACCACCAGCAACCTAAACACACAGAAACTAAAGGACAGAACCTATCTTCCACAATGATGCAAAAGATAAAACTTAGTAATGGACTTTCACAAAATAAGATGAACAGAACTCCACCATACTCCAATTATCTTAATAAATGTTAATGGCTTGAATTCCCCACTGAACAGCCATAGATTGGCTGAATAGATAAATAAGATCAAGCCTCCATTTGTTGTCTGCAGGATACACACTTAGCCTCAAAGGACAAATTACAACTCAGAGTTAAGGGACGATAGAAAACTTTTCAGGCAAATGGAATTCAGAAGAAAAGAAGGGTTGCAATCTTATTTTTAGATACAAATGGATTTAAAGCAACTAAAGCCAAAAACAAAAATGGACACTTCATATTGGTCAAGGGGAAAATACAATGCAAAGACATTTCAATTCTAAAAATTTACGCACCCAACTTAAATGCTCCCAGGTTCCTGAAACAGATCTTAATTGGTCTGAGCAATGTGATATCCTATAACACCATAATAGCAGGGGACTTTAACACTCTTCTTACAGAGCTGGACAGATCCTCTGAACAGAAACTAAAGAAAGATACAAAGGACCTAAATGTGACCCTGGAACAACTGTGCTTGATAGACGCATATAGAACACTTCATCCCAAAGCTAAAGAACACGTGTTCTTCTCATTAGCCCATGGAACAGTCTCCAAAATTGATCATATCCTAGGACACAAAACAAACCTCAACATAATCAAAAGAATTGAAATTTTACCTTACATCTTCTCAGAACACAAGGCATTAAAGGTGGAATTCAACTCCAACAAAAACATTCAACCCCACACAAAGGCATGGAAATTAAACAACTTTATGCTGATGACAATTGGGTACAGGAAGAGATAAAAGAGGAAATCATTAACTTTCTTGAGCATAACAGTAATCAAGACACAAGCTACCAAAACCTGTGAGGTGCAGCAAAACCAATCCTGAGAGGAAAATTTATTGCTTTAGATGCCTATATGTGAAAAACAGAAAGAGAGTGCATGAACAAACTCACAAACCATCTTATGGAATTGGAAAAAGAACAATCTAAGCCTAAACCCAGCAGAAGAAAAGAAATATCCAAAATTAAATCAGAGATTAATGAAATTGACAACAAAAGAATCATTCAGAAAATTAATGAAACAAAAAGTTGGCTTTCTAAAAAAAATAAATAAAATAGATAAACCTTTGGCCAGATTAACTAGAAATAGAAGCGTAAAATCTCTAGTAACCTCAATCAAAAATGCTAAAGGGAAAATAACAACAGATGCTACAGAGATACAAGAGATTATCACTGAAAATGACAAGAAATTCTATATCCACAAATTAGACAATGTGAAGGAAATGGATTGATATCTAGAGTCACACCCTCTCCTTAGACTTAACCAAGAAGAAATAGGAAATAGGTATGTCCTGAATATACCTATTTCAAGAACTGAGATCAAAGAAACAATAAAAAATCTCCCAACAAGAAAATGCCCTGGTCTGGAGGGCTTCATACCAGAATCCTATCAAACCTTCAAAGAAGAGCTTATTCCCATACTGCAGAAATTATTCCCAAAAATTGAGGAGGAAGGAATCTTCCCCAACATGTTCTATGAAGCAAATATTACTCTTATATAAAAACCAGGAAAAGACCCCACTAAAAAAGATAATTTTAGATCAATTTCACTAATGGATATAGATGCAAACATTCTCAACAAAATCCTAGCCAATAGACTGCAGCTTCTCATCAAAGAAGTCATACATCATGATCAATTAGGTTTTATCACAGGGATGCAAGGCTGGTTTAACATATGCAAGTCCATACATGTAATTCACCATATCAACAGAAGAAAAAAAACAAAACAAAACCATATGATCCTCTCAATAGATGCAGAAAAAGCATTCGATAAAATCCAGCATCTTTTTTCTAATTAGAACACTGAACAGAATAGGCATAGGTGGCACATTTCTTAAACTAATCAAAACTATCTAAGACAAACCCATAGCTAATATTTTACTGAATGGAATAAAAATGAAAGCTTTTCCACTTAGAACCAGAGAAGGTTGTCCTGTATTGCCACTACTATTCAACATAGTGCTGGAAGTTCTAGCCAATACAATTAGGCAAGAAAAGGAAATAAAGGGCATCCAAATGGGAGTAGAGGAGGTTAAACTCTCCCTCTTTGCTGAAAATATGATCTTATAATTAGAGAACCCCAAAGACTCCTGGAAGTGATCAAAAAATACAGTAATGTTTCAGGATATAAAATCAAAGTCCACAAATCAGTATTGGCCTGTGTATACGCCAATAACAGCCAAAGGAGAAGTTAATTAAGGACACAATTCCCTTCATAATAGCTTCAAAGAAAATGAAATACCTGGGAATATGCCTAACAAAAGAGGTGAAGAACCTCTATAAAGAAAATTATGAAACCCTAAGAAAAGAAATAGCAGAAGATATTAACAAATGGAAGAACATACCATGCTCATGGCTGGGAAGAATCAACATTGTTAAAATGTCTATACTTCCCAAAGCAATCTATAGATTCAATGCCATCCTTATTAAAATACCAACATCATACTTTCAAGACTTGGAAAAAAATAATTCTTCATTTTGTATGGAACTAGAACAACCCCCGTATAGCTAAGGCAGTTCTTAGTAAGAAAAACAAAGTTGGGGGCATCAACCTACCAGACTTAGGCCGTAGTGGTCAAAACAGCATGGTATTGGCACAAAAATAGAGACATAGCAATCTGGAACTCAATAGAAAATGAGGAAATGAAACTAACATCTTATAAGCTACTAATCTTTGATAAACCAAGCAAGAACATACACTTGGGGAAAGACTCCCTATTCAATAAATGGTGCTGGGAGAACTGGATATTCACATGTAAAAGACTGAAACTGGGGCTCGGCGCCTGTGGCTCAATGGGCTAAGGTGCCAGCCACGTACACCTGAGCTGGCGGGTTCAAATCCAGCTCCGGCCCGCCAAACAACAATGATGGCTGCAACCAAAAAATGGCCAGGCGTTGTGGCGGGCGCCTGTAGTCCCAGCTACTTGGGAGGCGGAGGCAAGAGACTCACTTGAGCCCAGGAATTGGAGATTGCAGTGAGCTGTGATGCCACAGCACTCTATCCAGGGTGACAGCTTGAGGCTCTGTCTCAAAAAAAAAAAAAAAAAAAAAAAGACTGAAATTGGACCTGCCCTTTTTCCACTCACAAAAATTGATTCAAGATGGATAAAAGACCCAAATTTAAGGCATGAAATGATAAAAATCCTGAAAGAAACCATAGGAAAAACACTTGAAGATATCAGCCTGGGGAAGACTGTATGAAGAACACTTCCGTGGCAATTGCCACATCAACAAAAATTAACAGATGGGACCTAATTATACTGAAAAGCTTCTGTACAGCTAAGGAGACAACAAACAAAGCAAATAGACAACCTATCCCATGGGAAAGGATATTTGCATATTTTGAATCAGACCAAAGCTTGATAACTAGGATCTACAGACAACTTAATCAACATGAAAAAATTCAAGAATCCCTTATATCAATGGGCAAGAGAGATGAACAGAACCTTTTCTTTTCTTGTCTTTTCTTTTGAGACAGTCTTACTTGTTCACTCTTGATAATGTCACGGCGTCATAGCTCACAGCAACTTCAGACTCTTGGGTTCAAGCGATCCTCTTATCTCAGCCTCCCGAGTAGCTGGGACTACAGGTGCCTGCCGCAACGCCTGGATATTCTTTAGAGACAGGGGTCTCTCTCTGGCTCAGGCTTGACTCAAACCTGTAACCTCAGACAATCCACTCACCTTGGCCTCCCAAGTGTTGGGATAACAGGTGAGCCACTGCACCCGGCCCCAGAATCTTTTCTAAAGAAGATGTACGAATGGTTAACAAACATATGAAAAAATGCTCATCATCCCTAATTATGAAAGAAATGTAAATCAAAACCACCCTACAATACCATCTAACCCCAGTGAGAATGGCCTATATCACAAAATCTCAAAACTGCAGATGCTGGCAGCACCTGTGGCTCAAAGGAATAGGGTGTGCCAGCCCCATATGCTGGAGGTGGCGGGTTCAAACCCTGCCACAGCTAAAAACTGCAAAAAAACAAAAAAACTACAGATGCTGGTGTGGATGTGGAGAGAAGGGAACACTTTTATACCGCTGGTGGGACTGCAAACTAATAATACAACCTTTTTGGAAGGGAGTTTGGAGAACTCTCAAAGAACTCAAACTAGACCTCTCATTTGGTCCTGCAATCCCATTACTGGGCATCTATCCAGAAGAAAAAAAAAATCTTTTTACCATAAGGACACTTGCACCAGACTGTTTATTGCAGGTCAATTTACAACTGCTAAAATGTGGAAATAGCCTAAACGCCCACCAACCCAGGAATGGATTAACAAGCTGTGGTATATTTACACCATGGGATACTATTTAGCCATTAACAAAGATGGAACCTTTACATCTTTTGTATTAATGTGGATGGAAGTGGAACACATTCTTCTTAGTAAAGCATCACAAGAATGGAGAAGCAAGAATCCTATGTATTCAATTTTGATATGAGGACAATTAATGACTTAGTACATGGTAGGGGGTGGAGATGATACAGGACAGGTTGTGCCCCAGCCAGCTGAGCTGAGCTGGAGGACCTGCTGCCTCCACTCCGGTGGTGGCAGCCGGCAGAGGAAGCAGCAGGATAGAGGGGAGGCGGGGAGGGCTGTCGACAGGGAGGCTCCAGTAGTCAGAAGGGCCAGACAACTGTTGGGGAGACACCAGTGCCTTAGTATCTCCTTCCCCTTGCAATTATCGCTGAACAGGAAACCCCCATTTCCTATGCCTAGGTCAATTTCATATACGTTTCCTAGGCCTCAATTCCACTAAAGGACTGTGTCCATTCATTAATGCACTCATTCACTTTGCTCCAGTGGAAAGGACTGTATCCATTCATTTCCTGGCCTCATATAACTACAAGGAACCCATGTGACTACATATACCCCTAGGCAAAGAACCGCAGAGAGAGAGCTTTTCCCCCCATTTGGGCCAGGAGCTTTGGTGTTTTTGTGTTCTTTTCTGTAAATAAACCCTGTCTTACCACTGATCTGTGTTCCGTGGATTTATTCTTCGAATCACGGAGACCAAGAACCTACTGAGGACCAAATTCTGGTACCAGGGGAAAGGGAGAGCAGAGAGAAGGAAGGAGGGAGGGGGGTGTCACGGTGTGTGACACACCTTTTGGGGGCGGGACACAATTCTAAGAGGGACTTTTCCTAACTAATGTAATCAATGGAACCTAGTTCTTTGTAACCTCGATGAATCTGTAACAATAAAAAAAAAATAGTTTCCCCCCACCCCTTATCCTGCCCAAATTGAAAGTCCCTCACAGTCACTGGAAATCTGAGATAGCCATGTTAGGAAGGACGAAGACTGAAAATAATAGGAATTTTTCTTTTTCGTCAATAGCAGCTATTGAATGAATGTAACTCTATAGTACTTGTCTAAATTCTGAACTAAGGCCGTGAAGTAGTTAGCATAAGGGATGAAGAAAGAGAAAACAGAATGCCACACAAAAGATGTCTCACCACGACCTGGGGAGGCTTCTCGCGACGTGGAAAGTTCTGATACAGGGGCCTGACCTTGGATTTAGGTGTAAGTGGCTCGCCTGTCCCCAGAAAGTTATTCAAATGTTCAGACCTCAAAAGACTGCACTTATGAGTTGTAAAAATTTAGACTTGGTCGTATGCACTGAGAGAGCATTGAAAAGAGATGCCTCAGATGTGAACACTGGGGTGGAGCAGGCAAAGATGAGGCCAGCTGTGCTGCAAGTCCCGGGACCTGAGCGTCGCTGGGGAGCTTGTGGTTGTGAGGGGCGTGTTCAGACTCCCTCTGCGGCCTAGGTTCCATCACGGGATGCCCTGAAGGTAGGGATGAGGTTATAAAACCAATAGAAACCGTTTCATGGGTCCTGGGACTCCTTAGGGCTAAGGGGCTTACTTCAGCCATCTGCCCATCCACAAGCCTAGTGGAAATCTGGGTTCCAGTCGCTACTCTGCCACCGATTTGCTGTGTGACCAGGAGCGCGTCTCGCTCTCTGGGCTCTATTTTCCGTGTCCGCTTGTAGCATAGCCCTCCTGGTTTTTTCCATCCAGTCACTCTCGCTTCACGGCGTTTGCACTCACAGTTACTTGCATCTAGCAGCGGTTCTCAACCTGTGGGTCTCGACCCACAGGAACCTGTATTAGAGGGTGGCGGCATTAGGAAGCTTGAGAACCGCTGGTCTAGAGTGTGGCGTGCATTCCCCCCTGGCATCTGCATGGCACGTTCTGTCACCTTCAGGTGTTTGTCCGTGGACTCTGAGCATCGTATTTAGATTTGCAGCACGTGGCCCCAGCTCCTTATACTGTGTTTGTGCTTGGTGTTCCTGTGGTGCGTTGTCAACAGAAGGGATGCTAATATGGAACTAATGGAGCTTAAGCTTTAGGGTTCTTCCTCTTTCTGGGACCCTTCTTTCGAATATGGAGGGTCCTCAGCAACGTTCTCACCTGGTCATATATTTATGTAAAATTTGCAAAATACTCAAGATCAATACACTGGCAGGAAAAAAAAGTTTTAATTTATAAAATAATTTTTTTTTTTTTTTTTGAGACAAGGTCTGGCTATGTTGCCCTCAACCTCCTCGGCTCAAGGAATCCCCACTTCAGCCTCCCAAGTAGCTGGGACTACAGGCGCTCTCAAAGCCAGGCTGATTTTTTTCTGTTTTTAGTACAAACGGGGTCTCCTGTACAGTCTGGTCTCCAACTCCTGAGCTCAGGTGATTCACCCATATTGGCCTCATAGAGACTAGGAATACGGGCATGAGCCACACTGCTCTGGGCCCATAAAATGATATTTTTATTGCAGTCACTCAGCATAGCTCTCTCTATTCCGTCTCCCCACTGTCATAATGCACCTTGTGTCAAGTGGTGTTTTAGATCTAGCTAGACAAAATCCACCTTGGAACATTTGAGTTTAGTAGGATATATTTATGTGATACTTCCGTATTTAGTAAATTATTGCTGACCTTCTGTATGCAGTACACACCTGCCACCAACAGTGTTGAGAAGAGCAATGAGGAAAATATTTAAGGTTAACAGTGACACTAAAAAGCTGGAAATTACCTGAAATCTTAACAGTTCATATATGACAGGAATTTAATACAATTGCCCCAAATTTGACAATTCTCAAAATGCTCATGATATTACTGAGAAGTTTTGAAGTCAGAAGAAATTTTTCTAAATTATTAGTAAAAAAATTCATCTAATACATTAGACACAGTGTTTTCCTTCTTTATTTGTTTTTATTTTTTATTAAATGATAGCTTTGTACATTAATGCAATTGTGGGGTACAATGTGCTCGCTTCATATAGAATCTGAAATATTTTCATCGAACTGGTTAATATAGCATTCATGGCATTTTCTTAGTTATTGTGTTAAGACCTTTATAGACACAGTGTTTTTCAACTTTTTTTATCTCATAGCACACTTGAACCTGTAGTTAAGCTTCCGTGGCACATAAATTATGTTTATCTAAAAAAACCAAAAAAGTAAAAAAGCAAATATACTTAATGTGCTTTGAACATCTTTCAAACATAATTTAATTAATAATCCTTTAATTTTTCTTTCTTTCTTTCTTTTTTTGGTTGGGACTGGGTTTGAACCTGCCAACTTCAGTATATGGGACTGGTGCCCTACTCCTTTGAACCACAGGTGCCGTCCAATAATCCTTTAATTTTTCATAGCACACTTCTCCTGGCCAGGGCACACTGGTTGAAAATCATTGCACTAGAGGAAAGATGGAATTATCTTTCCATTCTAATTATGGAAAACGAAGATGCAAAATTATTGTCATATAAAGAGATGACCAAAGTATATTAAGCCAAAAAAGAGAAGAAATATGTATTATGGAAGTGTTTCAGAAAATTAACAAGTACCTTGTCTCAATAATTGTATCTTTAAAAAAACTAAAAGAGGCTGGGCAAGGTGGCTTAGGCCTATAATTCTGGCACTCTAGGAGGCCAGGGCGGGTGGATCACCTGAGCTCAGGAGTTTGAGACTAGCTTAAGTGGGAGTGACACCCCATCTCTGCTAAAAAAAAAAAAAAAGAAAGAAAAACTAACTAGAGGTTGTGGTGGGCATCTATGGTCCTGGCTATTTGGAATGCTGAGGCAGGAGGACTCAAGCCCAGGAGTTTGAGATTGCTGTGAACTATGATACCGTATCACTCTACCCAGGGCGGCAGAATGAGACACTGTCTCAAAAATAAATGGAAAGAAAAAAAGAAAATTAACTTCTTGATGTTTGTGTTGTCAGCTTTTTAAAATTATAAGTTGTAATCCGTAATTTCCTGATTTCTCAGTGTTGTGTTTTCTCATTCTAAATAAATTTTCTTTTTAATACCTAAAAAAAAAAATTGATGATTTTTAGGATAAAAGTTGTATTTGTCCTTTGTAGGAAAGGAGAAAGTATGAAAGAAAAGATTACTTTTCTTTTTGCATTTTACTCTTGAGTAGAACTCAACCAAAACCTCACATTAAAATTACATAGGGAACTTCTAAAAATAACTATGCCTGGATGGCATACTCAGAATTCATCTGAATGTGAGATTTTAGTGTTAGTGCTTTTTAAAACTTTCTCCTTGTGATATATGCAGTAAAGGTTAAAGGCCATTAATATGTAATATATGCCTTAGGTATACACTAAAGCAAGCGTCCTCAAACTTTTTAAACAGGGGGCCAATTCACTGTCCCTCAGACCGTTGGAGGGCCGGACTATAGTTTAAAAAAAAACAAACTATGAACAAATTCCTATGCACACTGCACATATCTTATTTTGAAGTAAAAAAACGGGAACAAATACAATTCACATGGAAGCATGTGGCCCACGGGCTGTAGTTTGAGGACCCCTGCACTAAAGGTTGGAAGTAAAATACATTTAAAAGTTAATGATAATTCCTTGGTGTTGGGATTATAGATTTTTTGTTTTAAAATCAGTTAAACAATTTTTAAAAAATTTATTTTATTTGCAAGTGCAAGTCTAACTCATTTTTGGGGTCATTCTGTTCATTATGTATCACCTAGTGAAAGAATAATAAAATAAATATGTTTTCCTTTATTGGTTTTAATTACAAAAGTAATAGAAGCTTAAAGTAATACATTCAAGAAGGATAGAGTATAACTGTGGCCAGATAACTGCTCTGGGTTCTTGCCTTAGGCTTGAGACTGCCCATACGTGAACTGTGACAAAGAGGAAAATCTGGGCAAAGGGAAATGAGGCAAAGGGAATTGGATGTTGGATAGACAATCAACAAACGCTCACTACATAGGAGATCTGACAATTAAGTTTGCAAACTTGCCACTGTGCACTTATGTTGGCAGCATTATACAAACAACTTGGTAAGGTTTCATAACCTTGCAAGATCAGTGTCTGACAGTTATGTTTGTGTCAATGGGTTGCAGTGCATTGCTGAGTGGTGTTCATTATTGTTGTGTGTTTTTGTGTGCTATGGTGAAAATGTTGGAGTTTGAAATAGAGTATGAACAAACATTAAATTTCTTGTTAAACTCTGCATGAGTGGAAGTGAAATCAGGGACATGTTAGTCCAAGTTTATGGGGATAATTCCATGAAGAAAATGGTAGTGTACAAATGGATTAAACATTTTCCTGAGGGGTGATAAGTGTCACTGATAAAGACAGGTCATAGTGGCCAGTATTGAGCAGAACTGATAAAAACATTGCAAAAATCTATTGCAGCTCAATTTACAATCGCCAAAATGTGGAAACAGCCTAAATGCCCACCAACCCAGGAATGGATTAACAAGCTGCGGTATATGTACACTGTGGAATACTATTCAGCTATTAAAAAAATGGAGACTTTACAGCCTTTGTATTAACCTGGATGGAAGTGGAACACATTATTCTTAGTAAAGCATCACAAGAATGGAGAAGCATGAATCCCATGTACTCAATTTTGATAGGAGGACAATTAATGACAATTAATGACACGGTGGGAGTGGGGGAAGGGGACAGCAGAGAGAGAAAGAATGAGGGAGGGGTGGGGAAAGGAAGAGCAGAGAGAGAGAAGGAGTGATGGGGGTGGGGTCTTGGTGTGTGCCACATCTTTTGGGGGCAAAACACAATTGTAAGAGGGACTTTACCTAACAAATGCTATCAGTGTAACCTGGTTTCTCGTACCCTCAATGAATCTCCAACAATAAAAAAAGAAAAAAAAATAAGGTCAGTATTCTGTATGACTTTTCCATATACCTTTCTCATAATTCATTTTTATTGTTTTACGTAAGAACTGGTCTGTGATGGCTTACATATTTTTAAAAAGTGGTCCTTCCCCATAGACAACTTGGGAAGCAGTGGTCTCAGGCACATTTTTTTATCACTCAGTACACTTGAACCTATATTTAAACTGCCATAGCACACTTAAATTATATTGATCAAAAAATATACATACTTGGGTGGTGCTTGTGGCTCAGTGGGTAGAGCACCGGACCCATACACCAAGGGTGGTGGGTTAGAACTTGGCCACAGCCAAACTGCAAAAAAAAAAAAAAAAAGCACTGTGGCAGGCGCCTGTAGTCCCAGCTGCTCAGTAGGCTGAGGCAAGAGAATCACCTAAGCCCAGGAGTTGGAGGTTGCTGTGAGCTGTGACACCATGGCACTCTACCGAGGGTGACAAAAAGAGACTCTGTCTCTAAAAAAAAAAGGAAAGTATATATATATATATATATTATTTTTTTTTTTACTGTGCTTCAAACTTCTTTCAAAAATAATTTAATTAATGATCTTTAAGAATTTTCCTGGCATACCTACGATCCTCTCAAGGCACACCAGTAGAAAATTACTGGTCTAAGGTGTGACTGTAGGAGTGTGTGACTAAGATGGGATGGAAATCAAAATCACTGGAGATGAAGGCCAAGGGTTTTTGGAACCATCATCCAGTCAATGTTGAAGTCATTAGGGAGGAGGTGACAGCAGTGGGAGCCCTATTGATGATCAGAACCCTGGGGAAGCAAGTGCTAAGGAGGAAAGAGGGAGACAGAGCTGAGAAATCAGCTATTTTTCAAAGGGGCATCACTTGCTATATAAAACCAACCTCCTCTGCTTGGCCCCTGGTTTTGTGCTCCTGCACTAAGCCCCACAGACCAATCACAGTGGAGTCACCTATGCTGAAGTACCTCATCACAAAGCAGACCCTACGTTGTTTATATGATTTTCCACATATAAGGAGAGTGAAAGGTAAGAGCCACATTCCCAAAGAGGTCAGTCTAAGCTGGCATCAAAAGGAAGACCCTTCTGCTTTAAGTTTTACAAGAAAAGTAACTTTGAAACGACTGATCTGTTTCTGCTTTTCTCAGCCTTTTTTCTGTATATAAAATCAACTTCCTCTGCTCGGGCCATGAGAATACTCATTCTGTTTTATAGGATGAGGAGAGGCTCAATTTTAAAAGCCAATCAATACCTTTAAGCTAAACTTGTTATAATTTTCACACTGCCCATAAATGGTCAAGTTAGCATGTGTCTTGCAGAGCCTTGTGTCCATCATCACTGAGGCCAGCCTCCTGCGCTTTCTCTGGGCTGCACTGCTCCTGGGAGACAGGACCACGTGCCTGACCCTGGAGGCTTGCGGATGAGAAACCCAATGTGCAGAAGCCCCAGCTGCCTCCTGATGGCAGACTGACAGAGCATGGCCTCAGAGGCCTCAGAAGCCTTGCTCTCTTGTGAGGGGGTGCCCAAAATCTTTAGGAATATGAAACCTGACCCTTCCCAATTCCATGTTCAGGAGAAGGAATGGTGTCAGAGCTGTGCAGTGGGACATCTGGCTCTGCATATATGAGGACATCCTTGGGCTACAATTTCTGATTTGCCGGTAACATCCATAGCATATGGCCACTGTCACTCCAAACGGGCCATACGCACTGTGAGACCGTGGGGGAGGCACCTGCGCTCCTTCCCCAGGGAGAGCAGAAGGAGCAGGGCCTGAATCCCTGGAGGGCCTGTGGTTGTGGGAATCACTGAGACTTACAAAACCTGGTCAGACATTTATTAGGGCAGTGGAGCCGGTTCTCCATGCTGTAGGCTTTTCAGACTGACAGGATTTCAATGTGGAACTCTGGCTGCTTTGCAGTGATTCCATGTTGTACCTGTAAAAAGTCATCATCCTGGAAGGCAAGGTTGCTTTCTGGGACCTGGAACAGGCAGAGAGTATTGCAAATTTGGCAGTAACAGTGGCGACACTGCCACATACGCATCCAGGACTGGAGCTTGACTGCTGCATGCTCCTGCACTGTGTAGATCCTCAACAAGGCCTGGCGCCGCTTGCTTATCCGCCTCTGCAGGACCATTCTCCACCAGCACTGAATCATCCAGGCCCTGAGGGCAGCGACCAGCAGGATCCTACGCACTAGGATTCCACGCCACCAGGCCTGGATTCGCTGAGCTGCCTGGATCCTTTTTTTGTGATGCAGTTTTTCAAGAAGCAACTAATTAAGCAAAGCAGAAGAGTCCTAATGACACATGTGAACAATCTGTCATTCCCCTGGTGGTTCAGAGGACCCAGGACATCTGGGTGGGGTTTGGCCTCTTCTTCAGTCTGGTCCATGGCTATGGGCATTTCTGCTCACCCTAAGAGTCACCGTGTCCTAGTCTATAAAATGGGGATGTGCTGGCCCTGTGGACCTCATGGGTTCATGGAACCAGGAGAAACTCTTTTTGATCCAGAAGATCCAACATAGACTTGAGGAACCAGAGGACACTCATGAGGATGAAGACATTTCTGGCCTTCATTGGGGTCCAAATTTCAGCCCATGACGCCACCTCCCACTGCCTTGGAAATGCTACAGACTTTCAGGGTCTTCCCTTCCTCTTGCCCTTCCACTGACTTCCACCACTACCTCTCAGTCCCTCAATGTCCTTCTAAGCCTGGCCGACCCCTGTCTACCTTCTTATTTCCCAGGGCGGGAGCCCCACATTGAACATGGCTGTGCACAGGTTGCTTCTCCCCCCTCCTGTCTGTCTACATACTTAACACAGTTCACCCAGGAGAGGAGGGGATTTAGGATTCGAGAGAACAATGCTGCACCAACCCCCTTGGGACCAGAGATGGAGCCTCCACTTCTGGGGACCCAAGTGTCAGTGGGTCAGTGATCTGTGGTTCTCTTGCACTCCTGGGCCACCTACCTTCCGCCGCCTCTCTCTCTCCCTTGTGTCACAGTCTGGGGTAGGCTTCTGCAATCAGAATTTGGGGTGGGGGAGCACGGGTGAGGACCAGCCTCGGTGTAAAGTCCCCACTGCTCCAGCTCCCCATTCTTTGCCTGGGTCTTATGAAGTCCTCTGGCACTTCCCTCGGCCACAGGACAACTCCCCACCCCTGGGGGAGTGTGTCTGCCTCTGTCTTACACAGCATTTACTGCCCATGGTTTGGGGCAATGCTTCAGGTCATCATCCCCCTCAGTTGCTACTCCGTGGCCTTGGCAGGGGCTGGAGGAGTGGAGGAGATAGCCATGATGTCACAAGGGCAACTGTGACCCAGGGATGGACTAGAGTCTACAGTGGAGCCACCACTCCATGAGTCTATCCTGCCACCAGGATGACCTCTGGTCTGGCCCACAATCAGGGACAGAGCAAATGGTGCCAGGCAGAGGGGTGTCACCTGGGTCTTCCTACCATACTGGCTCAGGCTGGCTCCGTCTTACCTTTTCTGCCTGCAGCCCTTTCTCACTGGGTGGGTGAGGCCTTCTTTCAATGGGTATTGGAGTGGGTGGGGAGGGTGAGCAGAAGGGTCAGGGAAGGGTCTGGATGGAGGAACGTCAGCCAGTTGCTCTGTC
The DNA here is from genome assembly GCA_963573935.1 of Arctocebus calabarensis. Classification (NCBI taxonomy): domain Eukaryota; kingdom Metazoa; phylum Chordata; class Mammalia; order Primates; family Lorisidae; genus Arctocebus; species Arctocebus calabarensis. The sequence continues at coordinate 40,711 of CAUYON010029547.1, forward strand.
TCCCTCCTGTGGCTGTCAGCTCTGTTTTCTGTGGCTATTTAGTGGTGCTTGGCTTACCACTATAACACAAGCTTTAAAACAAGCTCGTTCATCCTGTGTCTGAAACCTTAAGGGCTGGAGGACGTTTTCCTAACATACCCCGGAGCTCTGGAGATACAGCCCCTCCCTCCCAGCCTCCTCTGGTGGTGGCAGTCACCACATGTGAACGAGTCAGTCATTCAGGCTTGCTTCCAAGACCAGGAGTCTTGGTCACACTACTGCCGTTTCTCACACATTCCATAGCTAGAACTGACTTTCTTTAAGGTGTTACCTCTCAACTGCCACCCCAGAAGCACAGGATGCAGACACAGGTCAGATCACGATGTGGCGTTTTCATTATTCGGACTGCGTGAGTGCTCCTTTTGGGCCCTACCATGGAGCACTCTGACTCCCTCTCCTTTTCACACGGCACATCACAAAAGCACTTTTCATTGTGAGAATGTTGAGGTATATGCGAAATTGACAGATCAGATAATGACTCCGTAGGCACCCACGGCCCAGCACATCCTCCATTTTTCTTCTGTCTTCTCCATCTGTGAATATTCTCCGTGTTGGGTCCTCCAGTGATTCTCTATAGGAAACAATACTGTGGCCAGCAGCTTCCTGCCATCTTTGTGTGGCCGTGGGAGGTATCCTCTAGGCTATACACACTGAGGTGGCCTTGCTGAGTCCTGGGACACGTGGTCACTGCGTGTCACTAAACCCTGAAAGCTTCCTCTTCACTCTGGCAGCACCAATGTAACTTCTGACCATCACTTGTAATTTTTGCTGAGCTCAAAGGTCAAAAGTGGTGCTGCAACATGACCCCTCGTTCCTTGGGCTTTGCTCCGATTCATGTAGGCACCATCCTTAGAATGGTGCCTGGTCCTAGGACCTGCTCAGTGTTTTTTATTCCATTTATTATTGCATACTGGCCATTACGTGTTGTCTCTGTGTAAACTACTCAGTCCTGCCACGGGCTTAATTTCTATTGCATCTCCAAAGTTCCCTTGTATGACTTCCTTGGATAATTCTCTGTTGGATAAAAATTTTGCAACTATCCTTTCCTGGACTGTCATTTGTCTGTTATTTTTTCATGGTTGTATTTCTTTTTTTTCATTTTAAACAAGAAATTTATTTAAACAACAAGACGCTTGACTTAAAGGGAAAACTATCTAGGATTCATTTTTTTTTTTAGAGCAATTCATTTTTTTTAGAGCATCCCTAATTAAAGACAGATTGCCCTACCTGTAATAGCTACGTACAAAAAAGTTGTAAAATTGTCCTCACCCCCACCATGTCAATAATTGTCATTAATTGTCTTCATATCAAACTTGAGTACATGGGATTCATGCTTCTCCATTCTTGACATGCTTTACTAAGAATAATGTGTTCCACTTCCATCCAGGTTAATACAAAAGCTGTAAAGTCTCCATTTTTTATAATGGCTGAATAGTATGCCATAGTGTACATATACCATAGCTTGTTAATCCCTTCCTGGGTTGGTCGGCATTTAGGTTGTTTCCACATTTTGGCGATTGTAAATTGAGCTGCAATAAACAGTCTAGTGCAAGTGTCCTTATGATAAAAGGATTTTTTTTCCTTCTAGGTAGATGCCTAGTAATGGGATTGGAGGATCAAATGGGAGGTCTAGCTTGAGTTCTTTGAGAGTTATCCATACTTCCTTCCAAAAAGGTTGTATCATAGGAAAAAAGCTGGAAGATATCGGCCTGGGGAAAGACTTCATGAAGAAGACTGCCATGGCAATTCCAACAACAACAAAAATAAACAAATGGGACTTAATTAAACTCAGAAGCATCTGTATTGCTAAAGAGACAACATCCAAAGCAAAT
>CAUYON010029551.1:0-17227 GCA_963573935.1 Arctocebus calabarensis
CGCCCTGGATAGAGTGCTGTGACATCACAGCTCACAGCAACCTCCAGCTTCTGGACTCAAGTGAGTCTCCTGCCTCTGCCTCCCAAGTAGCTGGGACTACAGGCGCCTGCCACAATGCCCGGCTATTTTTTGGTTGCAGCCATCGTTGTTTGGTGGGCCCAGGCTGGATTCGAACCTACCAACTCAGGTGTACGTGGCTGGCGCCTTATCCTGTTGAGCCACTGGCGCTGAGCCTTATATTCTCTTTTAATTAATTTATTTTTAAAAATTGGGATAGGGTCTTCCTATGTGGCGGTGGGTAGTCTTGAACTCTTGGGCTCAGGTGATCCTCCTGTGTATGGGTATAAGTGCTTGGCTTTCAGCTTTGTATTCTAAAGAGAGCTCCTTGTCAACAGAGTGAGGTACAGTGGGAACTAGTTAGGACACTAATGTCACAGTTTTGGTGTAAGAGAGTGAACTTCTAACTGAAGGAAGTTGTCAGTAGGGGCAGAGAAGGACATAGGTGCCTAGAAGGTGGCATCAGCAGGACTGGGCAGCCAGTGGGTACTGGTGTAGAGAGAAGTTTATGGCTTGGGAACTGGTGTTTCTGGAGAAGCTATTATGTAGATAGGAGATGGCAGTAGCAGGAGGAGGTTCGCTAGGGGAGGCAGTGAAGTCAGTTTAGGATCTACTGAGTTTGTACTAACTGTAGAGCAAATCGTAGAGAGTATAGGAAAATAGAAATATATAGGGCTAGAAAATAGGAAAGCGATGGGGCTAGAGATGGCATTTACTAGTTGGCAGTATAGTAGTCATGTAGAAAGAAAGACAAGGTCCCAGGATTACCTAGGGGAACACTAGCATTTATGGTGCCGGAATCAGGAAAATAGAAATCCCACTGTAATCAGCTTGCTTAATTATACCTTTCCTCCTTTTTTTTTCTTTTTTAAGGAGATTAGGGGGTTGGGATGAGCATATGTGCACAGTTGCCATGTTTCTTTTTGTCGAGACAGAGTTCTACCCTATGCCCTGAGCAGAGTGCAATGGTGTCATAGCTCCGTGCAACCTCAGACTCGGGCTGTGGCATCCTGCTGCCTCAGCCTCTGACGCCTCTGTACTCTGGGATTAATGGCTCTTACCTTGGCTCCCAGCTGGGTTTTTCCATTTTTTTCATGAGTCAGGGTCTCACTCTTGCTCAGATAAGCCTGGAACTCCTGAGCTCAAGCAATCCTCCCGCCTCAGCCTCCCATAGTGCTGGGATTATAGACGTGACCCACCGCACCCGCCACCTTCTCTCTTTTTTAAAGTATTCTTTAAAAAATTTCTCTCTAGTGGGAAAGACATGTTAAAACAAAAGATTGTTACTGTGACTTCCAGTTTCTGCTACATTGTGTAAAGGGACACCCTAGTGAACTTACTCTCATGTCTTCCAGTTTCCAGCAATACATAGCTAAGAAAATTTGGGAATGAATGTATTCTGGGGAAGTAGGTTTTGCAGGATCGTCAGTGAGTGAGACCTGGCCCATGAGGGATTCCTTGAAGTCTTCAGAGTTCTTTTGGAAACCAAAGGCTTTAAGTCAAGGCTGCCTGGAAGTTTGTTATTACAGAAGAATTGGATTCTCTTTAAAACCCATCCAAACTGAAATCTTTTTTTTTGAAACAGAGTCTCACTCTGTCACCCTGGTTTGCGTGCCAGTAGCATCATAGCTCACAGCAACCTCAAATTCTTGAGCTCAAATGATCCTCTTGCTTCAGCCTCCCACGTAGCTCTAGGCACCCGCCACAATGTGCAGCTAGTTTTTCTATTTTTAGTAGAGACAGAGTCTCACTCTTGCTCAGGCTGGTCTCGAACTCCTGAACTCTAGCATTCTATCTGCCTCAGCCTCCTGGAGTGCTAGAGGCTGCTTCTCTTCAGGCATGAGCTGCTTCTCCGACCCCCCAAGCTGAGATGTTGATACTACAGCTGAAGTTCTCAATTGTAAGGAAACCATTTGGGGTATAAATAAGTCCTCTCGAAGTCTTTTCTGTTGAGGCTTCTGGAATGTACACTGCTCAGTGTGTATGTGTGTGTTGCTAACATGTACTCTCACCTTAGCCCTTATCTTTCTTCGGTCCATGTGCCCTGATCAGGGAAGATACAGATTGCAGACTTTTTTTTCTCTCTTGCCAGCACCACTGGGACCCTCAGTGCGATTCAGAAGATGACGCGGGTGCGAGTGGTGGACAACAGTGCCCTGGGGAACACCCCATACCATCGCCCTCCTCGGTGTATCCATGTCTACACCAAGAATGGAGTGGGCAAGGTGGGCGACCGGATACTGCTGGCCATCAAGGGACAGAAGAAAAAGGCACTCATTGTGGGGCATCGCATGCCTGGCCCCCGAATGACCCCCAGGTTCGACTCCAACAATGTGGTCCTCATTGAGGACAATGGGAACCCTGTGGGGACTCGAATTAAGACACCCATTCCCACCAGTCTGCGCCGGAAGGAAGGCGAGTATTCCAAAGTGCTGGCCATTGCTCAAAACTTTGTGTGATCAGAACCCAGGCCTCTGGTTGCAGGAGGCTCACTGATGAAGCAGTTCTGAGAACCTCCCTTTGCTGAGAGGGAACTTGGAAACCACATGGCTGGTCCCTTCATGCTGGGTAACAGTAACATTGTCCTCTGAGAAAATAAACATTTTCATGTATGTTTTCTTTCTGAGAGTTCTGGGGTGTGGTTGGGAGGTAAATGACACTACAGCAGTTAAAAGGTGGCCTTGGTGCTGGGGTCTGGGTCCTTGCCTTTCTTGTTTGGACCATATAATATGAGTTTATCCAGGACTGTCAAGCTCTAAAACTGAGATAGAAACCAAGCACCAATTTATAAATTTACCATGGAGTCTGTCACTTTCTAAACAAAATATTTTGTTTTGGGGGCAGCACCTGTGGCTCATAGAGTAGGGCGCAAGCCCCATATACTGAAGGTGGCGGGTTCAAACCTGGCCTCGGCCAAACTGTAAAAGAGAAAAATAGCCAGGCATTGTGGCAGGCGCCTATAGTCCCAGATACTCAGGAGGCTGAGGCAAGAGAATCGCCTAAGCCCAGGAGTTGGAGGTTGCTGTGAACTATGTGACGCCACGGCACTCTATCGAGGGCGATAAAATGAGACTCTGTCTTTAAAAAAAAAAAAGTATATATATTTTGTTTTTATTTTTCTTATCCAACATATCTTCTTCCTGTGTTGAAGGGCTTGAGAGTTTAAATGGTTATAAAGAGTACTGGGTTATGAAATAAGAGCAAAGGGGTTTATTTAATGGAACATTTAGGGTGCATTAAAGCACAGACAGATCTTTTCTGTACTCTGGAGTGTCTACCAGAATGCTCCTATGTGTCCAATAGCAGAGCTTCCTCTGTGGACTGCTGCAGAAACAAGCATGTCAGATGATACACTCTTGGGCCTATGCAGGTGATTCAGTGCCGGTCTGCTTGGGAAGATTTGTAGAGGTGTCCAACCTTTTTTCTGTTGCATATTGGAAGAATAACTATTGTCTTGGGCCACACATTAAATACACAAACACAAACGAAAGGTAATTAGCCAAAAAAGGTCCATGCATACTTGATACCTAACACCACAGTTAAGTGGGAAAAAGTCCTCACAAAATCAGCGTGCTGCTGAGCCACAGGTTGAGCACTCCTGGGAGCCTCTCTTAGTTCCTTTAGTGGAATCACATCAACTCATTTGTTAATTCATTCATTTATTCATTTAAAATATCTTAGATACTTATTAAATATCTCAATGGCCTCTGAGAATTAGGTTAGTATAATGGTTAAGAACATAGGCTGCATAGTCAGACTGCCTAGTTTTGAATACTGACTCTCCGACTTACTATTTAATGGCAGTGGGCAAATTATTTTTACTTTTCTGTATCTTCATCATCTGTAAAATGGGGACATCACGATACCTACTTGATAGGGATGGTGTGAGGATTAAATGAGTTAGTACCTATAAAGCACTTGAACAGTACTTGGCAATAATAAGCACTTGGTAGCTATTTGCTAGTTCCTGTTACCATTTCAGCAGCCAATACTGAAAACAAAGGTGAATAAAAGTAGGTGTGGCCCCTATCCTTTTGGACAGTTGACAGCGTCCCGGGAAAAGACATGAATCAAATAATTCTTCCGACGAATGCAAAACCTGAAGTGTAACAAGGGCCTGTGATAAAGTAGTTGAGAGTTTTTCAGTGCAATAGGAGCTTCCTTTAGGGATGTATCACCTGCAGTCTGAGTATAGGTATTATAATAGAAGTCAAAGTAGTTATCTGGAGAGGGGGCAAGTGTAGACTAGGAAGGGGCAAAGGGAAACTTTGGGATGTTGGGAACATTCTAAATCTAGATTTGCATGAAAGTTACACAAGTGTAGTTATCTGGGAATAATTCTGTGCACTTTAGGCCATAGTGAAATTAAGTGAATAGGCATTAGCTAGGTGGGAGAAGGGAAAATATTGCAGGCAGAGGGAAGATCATGTACACAAAACTTATACCAGGAGGGGGTGGATAAATGCCAGGGACTGAAAGAAAAAGCCAGTGTGGCAGGAGCAGGGAGAATAAGAGTTAGCATAGTGTGAGATGAGGCCAGAAGGGGAGCATGGCTTCGTGAGCTCTGAAGATTTTTCTCCTGAGGATGCTGCTGAAGGGGAGACATGGTTAGATTTACTCTACAAATAATGGCTTGGGGAGGCCAGAATGGATGAATGTGGGCTTTGCGGTATGGTGGTGGTTGAAGGGAGTGGGCACTGTTAGGGGATACAATTGACTGGACTTGGTAATGGGTTAATACTTGGTAATGGGTTAATACAGCCAAGGGTAGGTCCAAGGTTTTTGGCTTCCATGCCTGGATGGGCTGACAGTGAGCTAGGTATCCTAGGAGAAGCTCCTGAGTAAGGGGGGAGGAGCAGTCTGAGGAAAGTTGAATGTAGGTGGCTTTGAGATATCCTAGGGATATCAAGTAGGTAGCTGTGTGTAAATCTTTTAAATTGGAATAATAGTATATTCTGAAAACTTGTGTATATGTATGTTCTTGGTGTTTCGTATAGTCTTCGGATTTTGCAGGTGTTGGTCACATTTTTTTAGATGATACTGAATTTCAGAGGTAATGTGAGTTCTCAGGATCCTACACCTGGTAAATAATAGAGCTGGTCTCAAAGTCAGATTGTGTGGCTTCCAATTCGGGGTCTTCCTACAGTATTACTGGGTCTATCTTTTGCAGTCGATAAATCCTTTCCATTTTGACTTAGTTCAGACTAGCTGTGATTCTAGAGGCTGACTGTTCTGATGTTCCTGAATTCTGTGGGCACACCTTGGAGACTATTGCCCACTATGCCTTGACTGCAAGGAAGCAGAGGCTCTTGGTTTTCCATCTTGCAGTGGAGGAGTGTGCTACTTCCCAGGGCTCCTCTGACTAAGCTGATTCATCGTACTCTGGGTTCTTTAGGAGCTGATATCTCTCTCCATCTGGCCCTCTGGAAGTGCTGGTAGAATCTGAGGCTGACGTGTTCTGCTGCAGTGGTTGGACGAGGCTAAGGAGGAGAAATCACACTAAAACCCAGGTCTGCTTTGCCAGTGGTGAGAGTTTTTTTCCAGCTGGAGCAGCTGGTACTCAGCAGGCCCTTAATTTCCATGTTTTCTGTGCTGCTTCCTAAAGGTTGTGGGAGGAAGAGCCCCTGGCCTGAGGCAAAGAGAAGATGGGATTGTTGCTCTCAAGTCTGGCATTCCCTGCTCGGGGGCTAGACCTTTGCTCTTGACAGGGCACCTTGACCCAAGCTGCCCTCTGGCTTCAGTCACTTGCTTTCTGGGGTCGGGCTCATTTCTTCCTCTGCTCTTAGTCAGCAGGAAGCATTTTCTTCCTTTCACATGCTTTCAGGGTGCTGGCTACTCTGCTGCATCCCCTCACCCACCTCCCTGCGGTTGAGGTTCACCAAAGTCATTCAAGTGACTCTCTGTCGCTTACTCTGGTCTTCCATGTTCTTAAATCCTCCTTCCAAGGTGTTCTGTGCTGACTGCTGAAGGCCATGGTTTCAGCAAAGACTGGTGGCCAGGACCTGTGACGCAAGCCCTCACAGCACAGCCCAGAATAGCCTCAGCTCTGCTGCTTTTCCAGCTGCCCTATCACTTTGCAAGCCAGGATCTAATTTGTTGTCCACCAACACCACCCCAGTGTGTGAGCCAGTACCGCTTTCTTTGCCCATGAAATATTTATAATCACAGATTATGTTTCTCTGTGAGTATAAACTTGCTTTTGTTTTTTTCCCTTCTGTGCCCTTAAGCTGCTGCCCCTGACAGGCCAAAGTGCTTCATCTCTCTGGATTCATAGACTTCATTAGTTTCTTTGCTGAAGTGTCCAGCTCCTCTGATGCTTTGACTCCTTCTGCTAGACTGCTACTGAAGAAATCTGGGGGAAGGACCTCTAGGTCAGCAGTTGTGGTTGGGAGTACTGGGTTCCAGTCAGGACCCTGCTGCTAGCCAGCCATTTGCCTTTGGGCAAACCATAGCCTTTTGGGGATCTGGAGCTACTGCATGAGGGCTTGGTGCTTAGGAGACCTGGCCAGCAGGTGTGACTCCTGAGGACCAACCTGACACGGACTAGGCCCCAATCACCTTGAACAGCATGCCTTGGCTGCAAATGGAGATTTGGCCAAAGTGTCCTACCACCATCAACCCTCATGAAGCCCACTACCTCTAGCGGAGGTGTGCAGGCAACTTGCTGTGTGATAGATGTTTCCCTCTTGAAATTCTGAAGCCCAGTCTTGCTTTAATGAGGGCAGCAGCCACCATGAGGCAGAATTCATCTAAGGTATGCCTCCTCCTGTGTCAGAATGAGGAGGGGAGCCCTTCCTCAGTAGGGAACCAGCAGCCCCTCAGGGGGCAAGATCCCACAGCTTTCACTTAGACCTCACCTGTGCATAGCTTCCTTAGAGTCCTTGCGCAGTCCTATTATTGCCTCTCAGCCTCTTTTCCTATTTTCACATGTTCTTTCACAGTGGCTGAGAACTCTTGTTTTTGACAAAAATTGCATGATATTGAGATCAAATGCTTAACTGAAATTCAAATCTGTACTAGAAGCTGCATTTCTTTTTATCTTGTAATTTTGTAATTCAATCTTTTAAAAAAAGTTGTGGGACTTTGTTTTAGTCTTTTCCACCTGGAGGATGGTTATGGATCATAATTCACTTCTTCTTGGCATTTTGGATTCTTTCTTCCTGAATTATTTAGCAAAATATTAGTAATTTTACAAATCATTTGGGTTTTCTGGGCTTAAAGCAGTGACAAATTTGCTTCTCAACTTTCAGTGTCAAGCCACTGGTTCCCAGCCAGATTTGAGAGAACAGTGATAGCATATTGTAATATGCTTGACATTATGACAGGATGTCTCATAAGATATAGCATAGGTGCTTTTTAAAATGAAATTTGAAAATTTTATTTTGAGAATTTCACAAGAGCTGTTGGTAATTGTGATAGCCTTGGATATTATGAAACTTTGGCAATTGATTTAAGCCAAATGTTTACATGCCAAATAGAGGTAGCTTTTGGTCAGTTAGGACTGATGATCCAGTGTGTGATCAGCGCCATCCTCCCTGCTCCTCACTCTGGACTTTTACCATCTCCCAAGTGGCTGTGGGGCACAGGAAGAGGAGAGAAAGAGAGACCTTCTTTCACAGGAGGTGACCTCCAGTAGATTTTCTGGGCAGGGAGTGGGCTGTGCTGTTAACCATCTCCATAGGTTAACCCAGTCCGCTTCTTGGCTGGCCACAGCTGATGCCTATGAGGAGGCAGACTCACACAGGTTGGAGTGGAGCTCTCATTTGTCCTTGTATCTCATGGCACTGTGTCAGCCAACTGCAGCAACTCACCAATGTGCTGGTAAAGAATAATGAAATACTTGCTTTGAGTGAGGTTTTAGGGTTATCTGCGGATTTCATTGCTCCAGGCTGGGTCTTCGTAATTGAAAATAGTTACACAGTTCTCTGTATGTGTGTGTGTGTATATATATATATATATATTTTTTTTTTTTTTTTTTGGAGACAGAGTGTCACTATGTCACCCTGGAGTCACCCAAGAGTTTGAGGTTGCTCTGATGCCACAGCACTCTACCTAGGGCAACAGCTTGAGACTCTCTTAAAAAAAAAACACACAAAACTTTTTGCTGTGGCATTCCGTGTGTGCATGTGCTGTTGGGAACTGGATGGTTCAAATGGAAGGAGCACTCTCTGCTGACCACGTCTAGCTCCTGGCTCTGCCTTTCTATTCTCCCCTTCTCTCGTCCCATGGCCTAGGCTTGAGTTGTATTCTTCCCTTCTTCCAGTTTAGGAGCATGGTTGTATTATTTCTTTAAACTTTGTATTCCCACCATCTGTCACATATTGGGTATGCAGTAAGTGTTAAATTAATAAATTACTTCTGTTCCAGCTTGTGGTGAGGTTTTAAAGGAAAGTAGAACTTTGTGCCCCAAAGTAACTACTGTTAGTCTGGTGTGCACTTTGAGTTTTCTTTTTTGAGACAGGAGGGTCAGGAATGCATAGGGTGCCTTTCTCTAAAGGCAAGGCTTTATTGCAGTTGACCTACCTGTGACCTAAGAACAGTTTATTTCAAAACAAAGCTAAGATGAACTCCCATCCTTGTGGTTTGGACTCTTTATAATGATCCTGTAGACTTGGGGCTAGGGAGCTCCCTGAATTTTACATATAAAATTAACAGAACTCAGGTTTTCTGATTCCCAGTCAGGCTCTTTTCATTGCATCTGAAAGCATCACTAACCATATTTTTTCACCACTGAGTTTAAAAATACAATGAACTTTCCAAAAAATACTTCTGGATGGGGCTATACCTATCCAGCCTTAAGGGGCAGGAAGCAGAGTGGCTCATGAAGAGTTAGGAGAATCTCAGCTGCCCTGGGGAGTGTGACTTCCTGAGGTGTGGTGACTGGGTGGTTTGGGTGTGCAGTGATGGTGGGTGAGAGGGAGGCAGGTTGCTTGTGATGTGCTAGTCTGAAACCTCATCTCCGAGCCTTGAATTCCCCACTGGGTACAAAAGCTTCAGAGCCTACCTTGCTGCCTTTTCTTTCCTCTCCTGTGTAGATGCTTCCTCAATGGGATCTGAGTAATTTCCAAACATCATTATTGGCAGACCTTTACTTCTATGGATCACTTTCCACTTTGAATAATGCTTTCACTATTGTGGTCTTACTTCATGCTTATTGATGAAGTTTTCTTCCAGGTGAACTTCTGTGACTCCAGACCCCAATGACAACCCTGGCTAGTGTCCTTATTTTAAAGATAGAAAACTGAATAAGGGCTAAAGTTAGGCCCAATATTCTTTTTTTTTCCTCTGTAGGCCCTGTGCTGTGCTTGGTCCCTCTCCAGAAAAGCACTTAACACCACTGTGGAATTGGGCAAGTCCCCTGGGCTGAGAAGCAATCTTTGTCTTGTTCACAGCTCTATGACAAGTGCTCAGTAGATGCACAAAAAATATTGAGAACTCAAAGGTTAAATTTTGGATTCTCAGTTTAGGAGTCTGTGTGTAGATGTCTAATATATGGGTTGGTACAAATTAAGACATTAGCAGAATGTGCAAGGACCTGGACAGGCTTGCATATCTTTACCCCATGGACTTCACCCACACTGGCCAGATGCCCAGTGTTTCCTGCTCATAGGATGTCTTCCCAGGCCAAGTCTAGACTGATAACCCAGTTAAGTTGGAGTTCACTTTCGTGTCCCAAGAATTAATGTATACTTTCTTAGAAAAAAAGAACTCATGATGAAGTGTAGCTTTTGGGCTTTACTTTTGAAGTCTTTTCCCAGGACTAGCCAGGCATAAAAAAGGAGCTCTTAACTGAAACATGGCTCCTTTCTTTTCCAAATACAAAATACTGTGCCTATTCTAATTTTGCTTTCAATCACACAAAGATTAATATGTTCAAATGTTCAGGCAGCAAGCAATACAAAGGATAGTTTCAAGGTGGCAACTGAAGAACTTATCTCTACAGAGTTCCAGAGGGGAGGAATTACCTCAGGCCAGAGCGAGTATCTGTTGGATGAACAGAGGGGTAAGAAAGATTTACATACCTCCGTCCTTGGCTCAAGTTCATTGGATTTAAATGATGTCCTTGAAAGCAATCAGCAGTTCTCAGGCATAGGCAGGGGACAGAAAGAAAAGGAGTAAGAACAGAGAAGAGGAAGAGAGCATGCGATGGAAGGTGACAGTGTTCTCAGTACCCTGGCTGCTGCTTCCTTCTCACTGACAAAGCTTCTCCACTTTCCTTTGCCTTTTTCCCCCACCCTTTTTACCCAGAAGGTTATCAACATGTTTACTGATGGACTAAAGTTGAATTTTGTATTCTTCATGTTTAGGAGGGCAAAAAGGTTGTGCAAGAGATAAGGCAATGGTTCTCAGCTTTGGTGATGTCTGGAGACATTTCTGGTCGCCACATCTCATGGGTAGAGACCAGGGATGCTCTGGTCATGCTGCTGTGCACAGGACCACCCCACCCAACAAAGAATTATTTGGTTTCAAGTGTTGATAGTATCAAGGGTGAGAAACTCTGGTGTATGAGTAGGACATTTCATGTGTAAAGAGAGTGCCTTTGGGAGTTATGGTGAACCAGTGGTTCATGAATTGTGGTGTAGAATTATAGGAATGAAGCCACATTGAAATTCATGAAATTCTGTACTTCTATATCTACCCATTGCCATGATTTGAGCCCTCAAGCTGAAGCAGGGGATGGAGAATTTAGAAAAGGCTGTAGCTTTCTGAAGGGTTGAGAAATAGGCTGGCAGACACAGCCATCAGAGGTGGGGGATCATTTGGCTCACAGAGTGAGAGGGGGAGACTTGGTCCATGTGAGTGCATGTGCACATGCCCAGGGCTGGGGATTTGGGGCCGAGGGTTTAGCTTGGACTTAGGTGCTGGCTCATGTATTGGGTCACATGGGCTGGGGGCTTTTCTCAGAGCTTTGGCTTCTGCCCCAGCCCTTACTTCCCAGCACTGTTGTAGCCAGGGCACCAGCAACCTTCCTACCTCATAAATCTTCAACTTTGGAGTCCCTATTGGTTTTCCCTCCTTTTTCCTTTTCCTTTTTTGGTTTTCACAAAGTTCTGCCCATTCTCCTATGATAGACGCGGTGTTCCTCTTCCTTCTGGAGCTTTGTAGACCTGCTCCTCTATCCCAGAGCTCCAATCGAGTCTCAGCACATTGCTGAGTGACTGTGACAATCTAGCTGCCCACCAGAGGCAGCTCTTGGAGGCAGAAGTCCCCTGTCTTTCAGCCTGGTTTTGTAGCACATTATAGTAGGAACAAAGAAGAGAACTAGGTTACTGAAGGCTTAATTTGTATCAGTTTTTTGCTGGGCACTTTACATATTCTCTTCAAGAAGTCTTCACAGTGACATGCCATCATTGTCTGTGATTTATGAGAGAGAAAGTCCAGGCTGAGAAGAGTTAAGGGACTTGTAGTCAAGTGGCAAGCTGAGACATGAAGTAGGACCACCTGACCTCATAGCTTGTTCTCTCTCTCTCTGCTGCACTGACCTGTGGTAGAAGTGTTTCTTGGTAACGTGCCCTCCCTCAGCTATTAAAATCATTTTCCGGAAGTGTCTGTCAGATGACCACTGCGGATACTTAGAGTTGCTTCCAGTTGCCTCTTAGGTCAGCTTCTTCAGCTCCTTGACTCAAACCAAGGGCAGTGAGTGTTTCCTGCTGAAGTTGGCCCCTGGCCTTATTTAACAGCACTGTTTCCTGTCACTCCACAACTTAGCCATCTACTCTGGGCAAGGAAATAGACCTCTGTCTTTCATTCTCTGCACTTGGCTGACAGGGTGCTTCCTGGGGCTGGTGCCTTGTCTCAGCTCAGCATGGAGCTCTTAGCACCCAGTACCGAGTGGGTTCTCAGTGTTTGCTGAATTACTTATTAGATGAAGAGTGTGGGGCGGCACCTGTGGCTCAAGGAGTAGGGTGCTGGCCCCATATACCAGAGGTGGCGGGTTTAAACTCGGCCCCCGGCCAAAAAAAAAAACTGCAAAAAAAAGAGTGTGGGTCTTTCTCTACCCCTATGAAAGTCTACCATTCTACTTCTCCAAACCCAATTCCTTATCTGAAACCTAAGTGAAGGAAGTCCTTGGGATTGGCCTCCTGGTCTCCTCAGCATGGAGGTGGGGTTTTGTCCCTCATAGAGACCTAATTAGCTCATGGTTTCTCCAACCCTATCCATGCTGTTGCTGCCTTTACACCCAGACTGGTGTGCCTTTGCATATCTTTTCTTGGAATGTCCTTTTCTCCCTGGAATGGTGGTCACTCATCCTGTGGAGCCCTGCTCAGACGTCTCATCAGTGAAATTCTGTTCAACTGACATTTATTGAGCCCCAGTCAGGACATACTAGTTTTCCTCTTGGGGTCCTGCTTCCCCTTTTCCATCCTGGTCTGAGCCCTGGGAGGCTGACCTGGGTGAACTGCATCAGTGATTGAGCTTCCGCGCTCACAATTGTCCCTCTACTCCTCATTTTCTCCCAATGGAGTTGGCTACATCCCTCAAATGTAGGTCACAGCTCCCTCTCTCAGCTCTTCACACTCTCCAGGGGCCTTGCCTTAGAGCGCTGCAATACCTGCTGTACTAGCCCATACTTTGTGAATTATCCAAATTTGAGTGGCCCCCTATTGCATAGTTGGACCCAACCTGATGCAGACATTTACCGTGTGTTCCCAGATGGGCAAACTATGGTTCCTGGACTGGGGAAGTTCTGGGAGAGTAACAGATTCATAGGCATGGTGTCAGGAGCCTGAATTCCACTAACCTGAGAGAGTCAGACTTCCTGAGGAAAGACCAAGAGCCTGAAAGATCAGCTAAGTGATAGGCTGAAATGGGAATGCCCTTTCATCACAGCCAAAGCCAGAGGTATGATGCTGAGTGGGATATAGCAGGACCTGCTAACAGTTTAGGATTCCTGGAGAGTGGCAGCAAGTCTGAGGAGGCAGGCAGAGGCCAGGCCAGGGAGGGCTTTGTGTGTTACACCCAGGGCTGGACTTTAACCTCATCACTGCCCTGCTTTAACTGGCCAACGGCTCCTCATCCCAGATGTGTATTTATCAAGATCGCCTGGCAGCTGTGCAGAGAACCCCCGTCATGGGATGATGGAAGAGGCCAGGCAGGAGGCAGAGTATTCGGTAAGTTCAAGAGATGATAAGAGTGGCAGGGCAAGGCAGGGATGGAGGATGGGACTCAAGATTTGAGGGAAAGTAGGTATTTAGCAAGTTGAGGTAGCTTGGCATGGAGAAATGTTATGCTAAGAAACAGGGCTAGGAGTCCAGAAATTCAAGCTAGCATAGCCAATTATTTTGGGACAGGTTACTGAGGGGTGAACTGCATGGTAAAGGGGATTCTGGGGGGTGAGCATGGGCAAGTTGCAGGATGTGCCTGTGGAGGGGGCTGGGCTAGCTCAGTCAGGAACTGGTAGAGGCCTAGGTTGAGGGAGCAGGGGTGCAGCTGGCACAGGCCACCCTGGGCTCTGTGTGATAGGGTTGTGGGCGTGCTCCCTTTCTGTTGCCCTGCTCTGCTCCTGCTTCTTGGCCCTGCCCTTGTGCTCAGGAGCTCCTCCTCTAGCTGTGTCCTTGAAATGAAGTTCATTCAAGCCTCCCTGCACTTTCAGTCTTAAACCCATTGGGCCACCCAATTGTTAAACTTCCCCAAAGGTGGAGTGGGCAGGGTCTGGTGAATGTTTGGAGGTGAGGCTCCTTATTGAGTCCAGGATCTTGGGAGGGGAGAAAAGGGGAGAAGGGAGTTATTTTCTGCTTGTTGAGTTGCAGATGTCTTAGGGACAGTGGGGATACATGGAACATAAGTTGGGGGGTGGGTGGAACTTATGTGGAAATATTCCTTGGCATCAGGATATACGTGGTACTTAAAATCCAAATTCCCAAAGGGGGAATGGGGATGAAACAGTAAGCCAAGAGCTGAGGCTGGTGGAGGAGGAGGAAACTGGTCAGGAGCTCAAGTGCAATGGTCAGAAAGTGGTGAGGATGATGGGGAAGTGGAATCCTGAAAACCAAAGAGGAGAATGTTCCAGGGGCAAGTGGTCAACCTTGACCTCATCAATGAAGTGAGGCCTTCAAAGGGATAGAAGTGGCCACAGGCTGTCACTGCTGGAGCAATGGGGTCAGGTGCAGTCTATGGCAAGTTTAGAAGGGAATGGGGGAAGTGCTGGCAACTTCTTCAAGGAGCTGTGCTGAGAAGGGAAGAAGACAGGTGAGGTGTAGCTAGAGTACAGCATAAGGATATTTTGGGATGGGGTCCTGAGCAACTTTTTGTAGAGAGGTGTTCTTCTTGCTGTGAGGTGGTCTTTGCTAAGAAGTTGTTAGTATAGTAAGCACTAGGAGGTCAATGTGATCAGCAAGAGGGGACCCATTAGGATGGCCTGTGTTTCACTGGGGGCTAGGAAGTAAGACAAAGCTGCCTGATGGAAAACAGGGCCCCAGGTGGGAGTGGATAGAGACTCCAGGAAGGACAGAGTCTGGGGACTTACCTGACTTAGACTGAAGAATATTTGACAGGAAAGTAAACAATGATTTGGTAGAGACCATCTTTGGTCTCTATTCCTGATTATCTAAGGGAAGCTTTGTACCCTTTCAGGTATTGTGGGTGTTGCTGAGGGCTTACAGCAATAGTGATCACATTCAGCAAACACTCGGTACGTGCCAAGCGCAGTCCTAGGCATTTTATGTTTTTGACATTATCTCATCTTCCCAGTGGCCTCATATATAGGTTTTACCCTGTGCTACAGATGTGGGAACTGAAGCTCAGAGGTGGGGTAACTAGTCTGAGTTCCCAGGGTTAGGAAATGTGGGAGCTGGGCAGCTTAGCCCCTCCACAATGTGGTGGTTGTCCCTATTCATTGGTGGAGGTGAGGGGGCAGTGGAAGGGAGAAGCTACAGGTGAGGGGATTGTGACTGATGGAAGGAGACCCCAGTGTGGAGAAAACAAGGGAACTTGAGCAAGCACCTCATTCCCTGCGCCTGGTGAGAGGTGGACTGAGCGCTCAGAGAGGTAAGCTGTGTGTCTGTGAGGTGTGCCTCGGGGGAAAGCGAAGCTGTCTGCTGGGGGTGAGGTGAGGGTGGGAGGGAAAACTGCTGAGAGGGAGGGTACAACCAAGGACAAGGATGGAGGAAGGGTTGCTGGTGCACTGGGACACTGGGCACTGTGATTCTCCACCCCTGGAGGAAAGTTCTGTCCAACAGGGGGCTTGTTAGCCATGTGGTGGTGAGGGAAGAGAAAAGATGGCTAGAGATACCCTGGGTCTGCATCAGTAGGGCAGGGCACATGCAGACCCCCTCCAGGCCTAGGGCCTATCCTGTGGTCTCCCAGTGGCACTGCTGTGGCATGACCCAGAGAGCCTGGTAAGGACTCTGTTCACAGTGTATTTGCTTTTAATTTGTCCACAACCAGAGGTGTGATGCCAAGTGGGTTATATTAGGGAAGGAGGGAGTCCTGAGGCTCAGAGCCCAAAAGGGTTGCAGACTCAGAGTGAGGCTTGATTCCTGTCCTTAAGAAGATCCCATTGGGCTTGGCATGGTGGCTCACACCTGTAATCCTAGTACTCTGAGAGGCCAAGACAGGTGGCTTGCTTGAGCTCACCAGGTCAAGAACAGTCTGAGCAAGAGTGAGATCCCCATCTTTACTAAAAATGAAAAACTAAGGCAAGAGGATTGATTACTTGAGCCCAAGAGTTTGAGATTGCTATGAGCTATGACACCAAGGCACTTCACCAAGGGCAACAAAGTAAAGCTCTGTCTCAAAAAAAATGAAGATCTCAGTTGCCAAAAGTAGTTGACTAAAAGTAAAGGAATCCAAGGGTATGAACACATAGTAGTACCTGCTACTCTGATACTAGCACACAGGATTCATTTACTCTTCAGAACAACCCTATGAAGCAGGTATTACTCCTTTTGTAACATGGAAACTGGAGCCAGGATTTGGGCCTGGTCCTGATTCCAAAGGTCCTGTCTTTTAGCACTTTATGGAACTTTTTTTGGTAAAACAAGGGAGAGAAGAGTAATTTTATGCTGTCCAGCTTATTCCTTTGAGCACATGCCATGGTATTGCCCAGAGCATAGAGGTATGAAAGTTAATACAGGCCAGTGCTTCCTAGCTTTTATGGGTCCTTCAAAAACCTGAAACCTGGTAAGGGTTGTGGACCCTCACCCCACCTTAGTTCATACATGCAGAGGCACACAAAGGTTACTTTGGGCCTAATTTCAGGGATTGGGCACCCTCTGAACCTCCAGTGGTTTCCAGATTGAGAACTCCTGTGAGATGTGTTTATTAGCAGTGTGGCAGATGAGGTAACTGACCATGCCCTGCACCGAGTACATATCACAGTGCACAAAGAGGTCTGTACATATATCTGAGTTTTAATAGTGAGAACTGGAAACAATCTGAAGGGCCATCAGTAGGGGAGTAAGCATAGCACATGTGTGCTGTGGAATATCACAGGACAATTCGGACAAAGGGTGGTGTAGGACTAAATAGGTGTAGCTCTCTAAGACTTATTGGGTGGGAAAAAATATGCTAGGAGTAATATTTACACACCATTTATGTAAGATAAATTAAAAGCACTCAACAATGTTATTGTTATTTTCTGCAGACATAAAAAAATTATGTAAATGCACACAAAAACACTGGAATTATACCTGAGACACTGCTAATACTGGGGGATACTCCATGGAGGATAGAAGGTCTTGGTCAAATGTGACACAGCTCTATCTACAAAGTGCTTTGATTTTTTAAATAAAAATAATGTATTCCTATATTATTTATATGCTTTAAACCAATTAAAAATGCAGCACACACACTGAGTGTGTGGGGGAATGAGGGAAAAAGAAATGGATTCTGAAGGAGGTAGTGTGGGATAGGAGAAAACTTTCATATCAGACAAGATCAGTTCTGACCTTGAAAATTACCTGCCAGTGACCTTGGGTAAGTCACCATAACTATCTGAGTCTCAGGCTTTTCATTTGAGAAATGGGGATGATAATGTCTGCCTTTTAGGGCTCTTGTGAGGATAAAGAAGTCCTAGCGCTAGTAAGTGCTCAGTGTATTAGAGCTATTATTGTTTTTGTTTGTTTGTTTTTCTGGAGACAGAGTCTCACTATGTCTCCCTGGGTAGAGTGCCGTAGTGTCACAGCTCACAGTAACCTCAGACTCTTGGGCGTAAGCTAGTCTCTTGCCT
>CAUYON010029552.1:0-10760 GCA_963573935.1 Arctocebus calabarensis
TCCATCTCTTCAAAAGGGCAAGGGAGGGGAGGGGAGGGGAGACGATGGGTGGAGGGAAGGTGATTGGTGGGATCACACCTACAGTGCATCTTAGAAGGGTACAGGTGAAACTTACTAAATGTAGAATACCAATGTCTACATCTAGTGATTATGAAAATGCCATGAAGGCTATGTTAAACAATTTGATGAAAATATTTTGGATTGTATATGAAGTCAGCACATTGTGCCCCATGATTGCACTATGTACACAATTATGATTTAATAAAAATTTTAAAAAAAGACAGAAAGAATTTGGGTCCTATTTCTAGCCTCCTAGAATAACTGTCAGCCAAGAATTATGTAACTGTAAAACCAAGTTTCATAAAGGCATAAAAAGTAAAGGTTTTCCTAGAGGCAAATGGAATTTGTCACTCTACACCACCCCTAAAAGAAATGCTCAAAGGAGTTCTAAATGTTGAAAGACTAATAGATGTCAGTATAAAAATAACTCAAAAGTATGAAACTCACAGGGTTTTTTAATGGTAACACAACTGAAACTACAGAGCAACTAATCGATGACCGAAGCAGTATCTCACATTTCAATATTAACTGTAATATAAAAGGGCTAAATGTTCCACTTAAAATATTAGATTGCAGAATGGATTTTAAAAACAAGTTTCCAAAAATCTGTTGAAATTGAAACAAAAAATACAAAGGATCAGTGAAATCAAAAATTGTGTTTTAAAAAGAAGATAGATGGATAGCAGGGCTAATCAAGAAAAGAAGAGAGAGAATTTAAATAAGTTCAATCATTAATGAAAAAGGAGCCATTACCAGGTGGCACCTGTGGCTCAAGGAGTAGGGTGCCAGCCCCATATGCTGAGGGTGGAGGGTTCAAGCCTGGCCCCAGCCAAAACTACAAAAAAAAAGGAGCCATTACCATAGATAGCACAGAAATACAAAAGATCATTTAAGAATGTCTAAACAAAATTATTAAATAAGTCAGGTGAATGATATATTGACCAATTTGATGTTAACATTCTAAATTGTACACAAAATCAACACATTGTACCCCATAAATGCAGTAATGTACACAGTTATGATCTAATAATAATAATAAAGAATACTATTAATATCTGTATGCCCCCAAACTAGAAAATATGGAGGAAATGGATAAATTCCTGGAAACACACAACCTTCCAGTTCTTAACCAAGAAGAAAAAGAGACCCTGAGGAGACCAATAATGACTAGTAAAACTAGTGAGATTGACTCAGTAATAAAAAATCTCCTAATCACATAAAGCTCAGGATCAGATGGATTCACCTGAATTCTATCAGCCATTCAAAGAAGAACAGATACCAATTCTACTGAAACAGTTCCAAAAGATTGTAAAGGAAGGGATCCTTCCTAACTCGTTCTACAATGCCAGTATTACCCTGACACCAACGTCATGAAAGGATTCAACAAAGAGAGAAAACTACAGACCAATATCTCAGATTACCTCAATAAGAAGCTAGCAAACTAAATCCAACAACACGTGAAAAAGATAATATACCACAATCAAATGGGTTTATCCTAGGGATGCAGGGATGACAAAAGCCAGTAAATGTGATTAACCACATAAATAAAATTAAAAGCAAAAAACCACATGATCATCTCAATAGATGTAGAAAAAGTATTTAAAAGGAATGGTAAAACATAACTATAGTCCAGAAAGAAGGAGGGAAGAGGAACTAGAGGAGAGGGGAGGGGGAAGCTAGGAGGAAGGAGGGTTTTTTTGGAGATCCAACCTAATATGCATAATGCAATGATACATTTCTATACTATTAAGAATAGAGTATGAATGTTTTTGCCACAACAAACAAGTAAGGAGACAGTTATGTTAATCAGATGTAAACAGTCCACATTGTGTATCAAATCAGCACATTGTTCCCCATAAATGCATTAAAGTACACAGTTATTATTTAATAAAGAATTAAAAAAGAGCATCTCTTCATGACAAAAACACTAAAAAAACTTGGAATATAGGAAATATACCTCTAAACAATAAAAGCCTATAAGACAAACCTATAGCCAACTTCATAATGAATAGGGAAAAATTTGAAAGCATTCCCCCTAAGAAATGGAACAGACATGAATGCCCACTTTCCCCACATCTATTCAAAATAGTACTTACTGGACATTCTAGCCAGAGCAATCAGGCAAGAGAAAGAAATAAAGGGAGTCCAAATTGGAAAAAAAGAAGGCATATTATCTCTGTGTAGCAGCCAGTATAGCCTATGGCAAGGAGGAGTGAGAGTTATAAGAATCACCTGTATAGCCCAATAATGGAACACCTTGGTGAAAGGGCATGGGGAGGGATTTAGTTCTCTTAACCAGCATGAAAGCTTGCTAGATGAGCGCATTAGTGAATTGGCAGTCTCTGCACCTGTGGTGTGGGTCCAAGAATGGCAAGACCAGCAAGAAGATCACCATTAGTGACTGTGGACAGCTGTAATAAATTTGACTTAATGTTTCAACCATCAAACCATTCCTTCTATAGCTTGGGAGAGCACCCCTCTACCCTATTTGCTCGCAATATCCTGTAATCTCTGTGCTCTCAACTGCAGTTCTTTGGGTTGCATATTTTCCTTATTCCTCTCCATATCTACCTGGATTGCAGAGTTAAGTTTATGATTATGAAATAAAAACTAAATAATAATAATAATAAAAAGAGTCACACGATCAGCTCTATGTTAGGCTAGAGGAGAAGGCAGTCAGGACCGTACACATTCTATCATGGACCCGCTTACTCTGACTTCCTTGCTTCTCTTGTCTATAGAACACCAGCATGGCGTCTCTCTGCTGAAGCTTACTAAGCTCTGCTAAAGATTGCTACCGCTAACATCTATTCTTCTAAGACTGCTTTACTCCCTCAAAGATTATCTTTCTCTCCCTTTCCCTTCTGCTGGGGCAGATAGCCCTCAGGCACCCAAGAGCAATTGTTCCTGAGCAAGATGACAGCATAGTATTCTGGTCCAGAACCTAGATAAGCAGGGGGCCAGAGACCTGGCCAGTCCTGGGCACTGGTAAGTGCTGACCATGAAGGGACCTGACATCTCTGTTTGCTGTTTATATAATCATATATCTAGAAAGCTCAAGGACTCACCAAAAGATTGGTGAATGAATTCAACAAAGTCTTAGGTTATTAAGATCAATATATGAAAATCAATTCCATTTTTATACATTGATACTGACCAAGCTGAGTACCAAACCAAGAACTCATTCCCATTTATAATAGCTGTAAAAAAAAAAAAATCTTAGAATAAATTTAACCACCAGGGTAAAAGACCTGCACAAGAACTACAAATCACTGATTATATAAATTATAGATGATCCACACAAATAGAAAATAACACATACTAATGATCAGAATAATTAATATTGTTCAAATGACCATACTACCAAAAGCAATCTACAGATTCAATGCAACTCCTATCAAACACCAACATAATTTTTAACAGAATTAGGAAAAAAATTCTAAAATTTATATAGAATCAAAAAACAGTCCAAATGGCCAAAGCAATCCTAAGCAAAAAGAACAAAATTGGAGGCATTATATTACCTGCCTTCAAATTATTCTACAAGTAGAAACAAATATCAATGGAACAGAAAAACTAATCCAAAAATAAAACCATATACCTAAATCAACTGATCTTTGACAAAGCATTGAAAAACATGCACAGGGAAAGGACACCCTATTCATTAATGGTGCTGGAGAAACTGAATAGCCACATGCAAAGAATGAAATTGGATCTTCACTTCATCATACACAAAAATTAACTCAAGTTTAATTAATTTAAATGTGAGATCTGAAACAATAAAAATCCTAGAGGAAAATGTAGGAAAAACTCTCTGGACATAGGCCAAGGAATTTACTAAAACACCCATAATAAATGCAATAAAAATAAAAATAGATAATTAAACTAAAAAGTTTCTGCATAGCAAAAGAAATAAAATAGTAAATAGATACCTTACAGAATGGGGTAAAATATCTCCAAACTGTATGTCTGACAAATGACTAATATCCAGAATCTACAAGGAGCACAAACAACTTAGCAAGTAAAAAACAACCCATTAAAAAGTGGAAAAATGGGATGCATAAGGATTTTTCAAAAGAACATAGACAAATGGCTAAACAATACATGAAAAATGCTCAACATCATTAATCATCATTGCAGGGAAATGCAAATTAAAACCACAATGAAATACCATCGTATTCCAATTAGAATTAAATTGGAATTTATTAAAAGTAAAAAAAAATAGATGTTGTTGTGTAAACAATGAAAAAGGAAGGCTTATCCATTGCTGGTGGGAATGTAAATTAATACAATGTCAGTGGAGGTAAGTATAGAGATTTCTCAAAGCACTTAAAGATATATCTACCTTTTGTTCCTGCAATCCCACTACTAGGTATCTATCCAAAGGAAAAGAAATCACTATATCAAAAAGACACTTGCACTCATAGGCTTATTGAAGCACAATTCTCAATGGCAAAGCTATGGAATCAACCTGACTGCCCATCAACTGATTAGTGGTATATACACATACCATGGAATACTAGTGGTATAAAATGTGGTATATACACATACCATGGAATACGATTCAGCCATAAAACAGAATGAAGTAATTTCTTTAGCAGTAACTTGGATGAAGAACTGGAGGCTATTATCCTAAGTGACGTAATTCAGGAACAAAAAATAAATGCTCTATGTTCTCACTTTAAGTGGGGACTAAGCTATGGCAATGCAAGGAAAGGCAGAGTGCATGCTGATAGACACTGGAGAGTTAAAGGGGACTACTATGGGAAGGTATAAGGGATGAGAAATTACTTATGGGGTACAATGTACACTATTTGGGTGATGGGTACACTAAGCTCAAACCACTATATAATATATACCTGACAGAATTCAACTTCTTACCCCCTGAGTCTTCTGAAATTTTAAAAAAGATGTTATAATATTATTATAAATATGGTATATTATTTCATTTATTCATATTTTTATTTCCTTCGGTCCTGTGTTAAAGTTTTTCTCATATTGGTTTTACACATTTCTCACATAGATATGTTCATCAAGGTTTGACATTTCTCATTAACTTATTGCATTAGCTTCCTAATGGAGTCTTTTATTCCATTATATCTTTTAGCATGTAAATGTAAATAACTTTATTTATTTATTTATTTTTTGAAAAGCATAGGCTGTATTAGGGAAAGTACTCAGCTGTATTTTTTCCTGTTTATTCATATCCTTAGATAATCTCTAACATTTCTTACTATGACACTCTGGGGGCTCCATATTTTAACTTGTCATCATTACATAAAATTCTATAAATTATTTTTCCTATGTTCTATAACTCCCTTTTACCTAAGACTCAATTCAAAATGCAACTGACCATTTAAACTCCCGTTTCTTCTTTCCAGCCATTACTAAAACTGTCTTCAGGGACCTCAAGCCAAAATCATAATGATCCTATCAAACATTAAAATATTTGAGTTATTAAAATTCATAAAGAAAAATGGAGAAATTTGAAAATAAATGTATACAGTATATACTGACATTGCTGGTCACCTATTCTATGAGAGGAAACAGTGTTATGAATCCAAGAACCCCTCAGCTCTGCTTCTTATGCTTTTATTTCTCTTCCAAATTGATACTCACAAAAGTCTTTCTTAAAAGAAAGGTTAAGAAACAAATATTCATTAATCTTGTAGATCCTAGAACAATAATTGTTAAAGTATAGTACTCAGATCAGTAGCATCAGTAATACTTGAGAACCTGTTAGAAATGAAAATTCTCAGGTCCCGTACCAGACACACAGAATTCAAAACTCAGGGCAAGGCCCAATACTTTGTGTTTTAATAAGTCCTCTAAATTATTTTGATGTATAATGAAGTTTGAAAAAAACAGCTCTAGACATTAACTTCCTTATCTGGAGAAAGAAGTCTATAACTTAAAATAACAGATGCTTGATTACTCCCCAGATTGTAGAGGAAAAGCTTGGATTCTTGACTGTTTTTACATTTTGCCTTAAACTTAGTCTCACACATAGACTTCATTTGTTAATAAGAATCCTAGCTCCAGTATTTGGTAAAATCTCAGGTCTTTCCTGGACCAATACCAGAAAAGTCTTATTTTTATATAACCACTTTTAAACATTTGGAGAAAAGCAGTTCTTTACCTGTTGTGACAGCTGTTTACTAGCTAGTTCATAAAGGTTAGCTAGCCTTCCAGAGAGTGATTTTGCAGATTTGAAACCAAATGAAAACAGTATTACTTCAGCAACCATTTGATAATGGGGCACCATCATTGCCACTGGGCGAAACAGAGATTTTAAGTTATCTGGAAGCTCTACTCGACCTCTATGCCTGAAGAGGAAAAGAAAATAAAAACAAAACCCCACCATTTTTCAGTTTTTTAAATGAAGAACCACATAATATAGTTTTCTTTCAAATAATTCTATTGCTTTCTATGTGACCATTATCTAATAATAAAGATAGTTTTTATTATACATTTGATCCATGGTGCTTCTTGGTTTATCATATTTTCTCCTGGTGCTTCTTCCCATAATTCACCTCACAACAGTTCCCTCTGATGCCCTGGATTATTGTAACATTCATTCAGATAGCCGTTGAACTTGCCCAACATCTATTCCTTATCACCACCATATTTTTACTCCTCTTGCCACTATCATCAGCTTTTCTGCTTATGTCCTCTTATTGAAAAATTGATGACCTTTTCCTTTCTCTTCGAATATTCATGAAGTAAAATGGGTCTTGGTGAGATTATCCATATGAACAGCTATAAAATTGTAGCTGTTCACAAATAGTGTGGGTAGTGGAAGGGTTCAGAGGTTGAGCATGAATGACAGACATACAGTGTCAGACAACTCCATTTATAAATAAGATTTAAGAAAAGGAGTTTGGTCTGTGTCCTCTCCCACCAGACTCATTAATACTTACCCAGGATTCATGGTGATAAATATTGCACAAGACAAATTAATACGAACTTCTTTTCCTTCCAGAACAAACCTATAAGACATTATGACATTCAGCACTGGAACTGTTTCCTCTAGTCCCAAATATATTAGTGAGTTAGGGAACTTTTTTTAAAAGCTGTGTTACATTTAAATCCAAACAGCGCATATCAGAAAAAAAAGGTCAGAGAAAGAGAAGAGGTTCATCTTGAGTCAAAGTTGTGACCTCTGCTGGGATTCAGATATACTTGATTATGTATAAAGTTGTCTGAAGAGCTTTATAGGACCTGGGGCTAGAAGATACCCATCTGAATGAGTGGACTAACACAGGAAAAGGAATCTGAGGAGACCCTGAGGGTATAAAAGAGCTCTGCCTGGATGATACAGTACAATACAAATGGGACACAGCAGAGTTGCTGCTTCATCATGGAACACAGCCTAACTCCCAAGTCTCCCTACACCAAGTTAAAAAACTTTGGTACCTCTGTGAAATAAAATCCTTGGCTTGGACAGCAGTATCCTATCATTAGCACCAGTGGTAGAGACAAGGGGGAAAAATCCTATAGTGATTTTTTTGATAGTTGATATCAAAGAGGGTGGTCAAAATGGGAAAGCAATTGGGACAAAATCTGAAGACTCCCTGGACATAAAGGGGAAGACTTTGCAGAGGCAAAGACTAGTTGAAATGTGACTTACTGCGACCCCCAGCTACATCCATAGACATAAGCCTGGTAATACTAGTTTTAAAAGTTTCAACAAAATCCATGAGAGTAAAGCCACAAGTTAGTGTCCATTAGCTTAAGTTAGAAATACTGTAGAACCTCTGTAAGTTGACCAACCAGGAGACTGTACCAAACTGGTCAACATAAGGAACTACACTGATACGTACATGTAGTGCATGTCTGATCTATGTAAATTAGGTCAACTTATGGAGGTGGTCAGTGTAGAGAGGTGGTCAACTATGGAGGTTCTACTGTGTTAGATTATAATACAAATTTTAAATCCACTAATTCATTTATGCATGTAAAGTAAACCATGTAAATTCCAAATTTATCTGCTGAGAAAAAATTTTTGCTTGTATCACAAAACACTAGCAAACTAAACAAATATTGTTAATATAGAATTTTTCAATAAAAGCACATTAATTCAGAGTCATGAGACAAGAGTTTCAAGTATGTGGCCAGTATAATTTCTTTATTAAAAAGGATGCAGAATTAAAGAAAAAGGCAACTTTTGTTTTGTTTTTTCAAATGCAATATCCTAAGATAAAAAGGTAATGAGAGAATTTAAGCTGAAAAAAAAAAGTATTTAGAACATATTTCCATCAGTGTCCTGGCAACTCAGAGACTGTTCAAAAGCTTGGTCAACAATTTGGATACCTGTTGCCTTGAAGTTGACCTGAAAGTCAAAGTTATACCTATTTTCACATAATTTGCCAAATAAAGAAAACACTCAAGATAAATGCCAGTCATTTTGGTACATGCTTTCAAAAAAACTTCCCAAATCTCAAACCCTTGAAACATTTAACAATTTATTAAACAGTAAATGTGTATCAGATTTCCACTCAAAAAGTATAAACACATTCAACAAATACCTGACAGAATAGCTGTCTTTCGCAGCCTTAATTGTTAGGATCTGTGAGGCAATGACAGAGAGAACTTCCATATCAATTCGATTGAATTCATCAAAACAACACCATGCTCCTGACTGAACTAGTCCAAAGAAGAATTGTTTCACTACCTTTAAAAATAGGAAGATTGCTGAAATTATTATAACAGTGTGAAATTTAATGGGATATTAATTTGTACACGTACTTCCAATCTTACCCAATCCAAGCAAACGCCTGTTACATTTCCTCTCTTCAGGCATTTTCATAGGGCTGAAATCAGCAGCTGCTTAGACTCCAGACCAGCTAACTACTCTGCCTTTGTCTTGTAAAAGCCTAAACACGCTATAGCAAGCTAAAGTTCGTGGGGACTGTACAAACAGGGCCATAGTATGGACAGATTGCACATTGCATAGAGCGGTGTCAGACCACTCTTGCGGCTGCCATTTACCTCACAGAACTGTTGCCCCTTAGTGCACTGACTTTAGGACAACTCTCCATTGTAAAGTGTCAGAATCAGGAGCTCCCTTTTCTGAAGCAAGTAAAGACTGTGGGTTTAGTGGTTGGCTGCTGTTGGTTAAAGCAGAGGATTGAGCTGGACCCAGTGTAGATTCTGGGCCAGACTGGAGTGTGCCCCGTGAAGGTATGTAGCAGCTACTAAGCTTCTCCCACTTGCTAGGATCAGGCCCAGGTTGGTCAGGTGCACCAGTGTTCCCTGAGAGGCTGAAGTCTTGACTGAAATCTAATGAGTTGTAGATGTTAGCAACTAAAACAAAACAACAAAATGAACAAAAAACACTCATAGGCTAATCAGAACTTCCTGAGGTAGGTCCAAATTGAAGGATGCCCAAACTATATCAGGAGATTTTGGTAAATATCACAGAAGGAAGCACAAGAGACTCTCCAACAGGGATAGATACAGAAGTTGGTTCCTTTCACTGGGTAGCAGAAATCAGATCTTGTCTTTATTTAAAATTTGATAATTTTTTCATCAGGGGATTTTTTTGGCATTACTTTCGATTTTAAAATATTGCTCTAAAAATATTTTTTTATCTTGATTAGGCTTTTTGGCTTTCCTTTATATTATGCTCTGCAGGCCAGTGCTTCACTCACCTTACCCCAGACATAGCCTTCCTGGGCCCCACTGGAAGGTAGTTCCAGGGAAGAAGCAAGAGACTGTGTTTGGTAAGTGTTCTACAAGTAATAATTCAGTCAACTTATTCATGTTTATTGGTATTTTTAATGTACTAAATGAGCACAAATTGGAAATGTAGGAACTGAGTGATAATGAATGTGCTTTGAATAGCAAATAAAATGACAGCAATAAAATGTAAAATCTTTGAACTCAATATGCAAAACACGTTGCAGTATTTTGAAACAGAGCAAATTTGCACAGTGGTACATGCAATTTTAATGACGCATATTTCAGTATGTTATGAGATATTCATTGCTTGGATAATGTGCACATAAAACAAGACTGACAAACTAGTGATCATCCTCTACATGAACTCACAAACATTTATGTGAATTGTAATGGCCTTGATCTTAAAATGATTACCTTTTCAGTAAACAAATGTATAAAAAGCTAGGACATAGTTTTATACTAATAAAACTGTACTCTTAAGTATTACATATTCATGTACATATAAGATTTTATTGGAAAAGAATCCTACAATCAAAAAGTTTGAAAAACACTATTTTTTAAAATAATTTTATTGAATCATAATTATGTACATTGGTGCAATCATAGGGCACGATTCATATACATTCAGAAATATTTTGATCGTACTGTTATGGATAGCCTTCATGGCATTTTCTTGATCACTGTATAAAGACATTGATACTCATCCTTTAATAAGTTTCACCAGTACCCTGCTAAGATGCACTGTAGGTGTGTTTCCACTAATTGCCCTCCCTCTACCCATCCTCCCCCCTCCCCTCCCCTCCCTTTCCCCTTTCCCTGTATTCCTGTGCTATAATTGGGCTTTAGCCTTCATATGAAAGCTATAAATTAGCTTCATATTAGGGCTGAGTACATTGGATACTTTTTCTTCCATTCTTGACATACTTTGCTAAGAAGAATATGTTCCAGCTCCATCCATGTAAACATGAAAGAGGTAAAGTCTCCATATTTCTTTAAGGCTATATAGTATTCCATGG
>CAUYON010029554.1:0-22030 GCA_963573935.1 Arctocebus calabarensis
GGCTTAAGCGATTCTCTTGCCTCAGCCTCCCGAGTAGCTGGGACTACAGGCACCCGCCACAGCGCCCGGCTATTTTTTTGTTTTGCAGTTCGGCCGAGGCCGGGCTTGAACCCGCCACCTTCGGTATATGGGGCCGGCGCCCTATTCGCTGAGCCACAGGAGCCTCCCCTCTCTTTATTTTTTATAAATTATTTATCTCCCCTTTATCATACAGTTAGGAAGATACAGGGATGGATAGTAGCTAGATCTTGAAAATCGTATATAAAGTTCGGATATTTTACTTCCAAAATTCATGGCTAGGGTAGCAAAGGGGATATTACAAAATATTTGTTTCACCCAGAGCCTTTGGAGGGAGGGGGTTGCAACCCACTGCCTTAGAGGATCTGAGCTGAGATCTAGAGGAGGGTGGGCACCAGCTGGAAATCCTGCACCAGCCTTGGGTGTGGACATGGGTAAGAGACATACACACTCTTAATTACACAGGGACAGAACCCTTGTGTCCGTGAGGCATTTTCATTTTTGAGAATTATTTAAGTGGCTGCCAGATGGGGGACATCTGTTGTTCTTCTTAGCTGCCCAGCTCCTGAATCCCCCTTCTCTGGGTTGGGGACATGCTCACCTTCAGGAAGAGTCTGTCTTCCACTACAGAAGAGGAACAGCCCAGACACTCACCTCCCCAGTGGCTCCTGCAGCTGGGTGTGGACTCGTGTCCTAGGCACTCACAGAGCAGGGACTTTGAGGGAGGACACGATTGCTGTTCCCTGAGTCAGGAGGAAAGTTGTTACTGAACAGCTGATACTTCAGCCGAGCTCTGAAGGACAAGTAGAATTTCTCCAGGTTGGGAGGTTAGAGGAGTGGGTGGGCAGGAATTCCAGGTGTGACAAAGGACAGAGTATATACCTAGATTCTTCTTTGTGGGACCTTGGGCTAGTCCTTAAGCCTTTGATCTGTGTTTCCTTACCCATAGAAAGAAACTTCTACTATTGATCCAACGTCCGTACATACTTTTTATGAGATCATTTTAAAATGAAGACGCGCCAGAACAGCTGGGGCAGCTGCTACTTCCTATCCTTTAGGTCTGATAAGCATTGTGTGATAAATGAAGTAAGGAAGCACATTTTTTGTGAGTTAATGAGACAATGAGCCCCACGAGTGATATCACAGCACAGAGCCAGGAGGCTGCCATAACCCTAATGTAGATCATGAAGATGTACGGCTTTTCATACCATATAAAAGCAAACAATTCTCAGTGTTCTCTGCTCACCTGATTAGAGAAAAAATTGGCTGAAAGGATAGTTGCAAAATAGGTGCCAGAGATGGTGTTTATTTGTTCAGCAAAGAGATCAGAACTGGAAGCTTAAAGGAAATCGCCACTTTGAGATTGTTGTTACTGAACTTAGGATTTTCTATTCTCTGCCCCAAAACCAAATTCAAGAGCCAGCACTCTGAGGAGAGGGCAGAAAGGCAGACTAATGTCACAAAGGCCATCTCAAGTTCCTCAGGCTGACTGAAGGGTTTTTAAAGGGAAAGGGGGTGTGGAGGGGCCGACTACCTACAGGTCACCAAGTTTTTTTTTTGCAGTTTTTGGTCGGGGCTGGGATTGAACCCGCCACCTCCGGCATATGGGGCGGTGCCCTACTCCTTTGAGCCATAGGTGCCACCCTAGGTCACCAAGTCTTGTTCCAGTGGTTATCTTGAGTAATGAACAGGCTAGACCACAACAGAAGTCAAGGTTAACTGCTCAGCATTTTCTTCCAGTGTTGGTGGGGAGTCTCACAATATTGGTTCTATAGCTAATTTCCTGAAGCTACTTCCTGAAATTCTTTTATTTTTTGAGACAGTCTCACTTTGTTATCTTCGGTAGAGTCCTTAGGTGTCACAGTTCACAGCAACCTCCAACTCTTGGGCTTAAGTGATTCTCTGGCCTCAGCCTCCCAAGTAGCTGGGACTACAGCTTCCCCAAATGCTTAAGCAAACACACAGGTGGGCCTTATTGAAAGAAAGCGGGAGTGACTGCTGCTGATTACATTATGATAATCCAGTTTTAGTCTATAAGACACATCTTTTTGCCTTCTGCTGTGACCAGACTGAAATATAAGGTAGACATAAGAAAGATGGAAAGACCCTGGGCCGGGCGCGGTGGCTCATGCCTGTAATCCTGGCACTCTGGGAGGCTGAGGTGGAAGGATTGCTTGAACTCAGGAGTCTGAGACCAGACTGACCAAGAGTGAGACCTGTCTTTGCCAAAAATAGAAAAACTGAGGCAAGAGGATCACTTGGGCCCAAGTGATCCTCTTGCCTCATTTGAGGTTGCTGTGAGCTATGATGCCACTGGCACTCTACTCAGGGAGCCAGAGTGAGACTCTGTCTCAAAAAAAAAAAATAAAAATAAAAGAAAAGAAGGCTCTGCACCTGTGGCTCAACAGGCTAAGGTGCCAGCCACGTACACCTGAGCTGGCGGGTTCAAGTTCAGCCTGGGCCTGCCAAACAACAATGACGGCTGCAATTGTTGTGGTGGGCTCCTGTAGTCCCAGCTACTTGGGAGGCGGAGGCAAGAGATTCGCTTGAGCCCAAGAGTTGGAGGTTGCTGTGAGCTGTGACACTATAGCACTCTACTGAGGGTGACAAAGTGAGACTCTGTCTCTAAAAAAAAAAAAAAAAAGAGAAAAGAAAGATGGAAAAAACCTGAGTGGGTCCTGCGATTACCTGCTGTCCAGATGGTAACTACTTTTACCTTGCCAGGTAGTAAATTTAGTAAAGTGCCACTATTTGGTCTCTGCGTCCTGGTGTAGCAGACCACATAGCTCATGGAAAGAAGCAAGAGCTAAGTGGGAAACGCTCTGTAACGATAAGAAACACCTGTACCAGCTCTGTACTATAACACCGTGGTGATGAGGGCGTGGGAAGGATTCGGCTCTCCTTACACGAGAGGAGACTAGAACGTCAGTGATTGGCGGTCTCTGCACCTGTGGTGCAAGTAGCCACGGGATCACGTCTATAAGTAGCTGCAGGAGCAGTCACTCAAAAAGCGCTCGTTCTTTCACGGACTGGCTTACTCTGTTTTACTCTCGTTTTCTCCTCCTGCTCGGAGGTCCTCTGCCTGAGGTCCTTCTAAGAAGGCTGCTAAGATTTATTCTTCTCCTACAACCGCTTCTCTCCCTCAAAGAGAGTTTCTCTCTCTCTCCCTTCTGCTAAGGAGAATTTGTTCCCCAGGGAGATAGCACAGCGTCCCTAGATGAGCAAAGCCAGGTGGAGACCTGGCCAGTCCCAGCCTCAACACCCTGGGAACCCAGTGTGCGGATTAAGCCAAGGAGCTTGTTTCAACTGATGCAGCATTTCCTGCCAGCATCCCCGGGCCAGAGTCTGCCACACTCTGCACACCCGGTCAGTGTCTTGTGAAGGGGAGTTTGTCTGTGATGTCTGGAGGGCCATGATTAGATGCTGGATTCTAGAAGTGTGTTCTCTATAAAAAATCCTCTCCAACTTGCCTGTCTCCATATGTCTCTCTCTCTCTTTTTAGACAGAATCTCATTATGTTACCCTCGGTAGAGTGACATGGTGTCCTAGCTCACAGCAACCTCAAACTCTTGGGTTTAAGTGATTCTCTTGCCTAAGCCTCTCAAGTACCTGGGACTACAAGCACCCGCCACAATGCCCGGCTATTTTTTTTTTTTTTTTTTTTGTAGAGACAGAGTCTCCCTTTATCGCCCTCGGTAGAGTGCTGTGACATCACAGCTCACAGCAACCTCCAACTCCTGGGCTTAGGCAATTCTCTAGCCTCAGTCTCCCGAGTAGCTGGGACTACAGGCTCCCGCCACAACGCCCAGCTATTTTTCTGTTTCGCAGTTCAGCTGAGGCCAGGTTTGAACCCGCCACCTTCAGTATATGGGCCCGGTGCCCTACTCAATGAGCCACAGGTGCCGCCCACCGGCTATTTTTATTGTTGTTGTTGCAGCTGTCATTGTTGTTTAGCTGACCCGGGGCCGGTTTCCAACCTGCCAGCCTCTGTGTATGTGGCCGTTGCTGTAACTACTGAGCTTCGGACACGGCCTCCGTGTGTCTTCCGATGCCCTCTACATCAGCACAGGGGATAGTTTCTCAACTTTATTAGCACAGAACACCTCTAAACCTTATTTAGCATTGCTTTTAATCCACCAGTGAGCGGGCAATGTTCACGACTTGCAGGTGTCGCATTTGGCAGACCGAGTACCAGACCTCTGAGAAGGGCTCCGGGATCCGTAAGATTGGTTTGTCTAAAATTACATCCTGGATGGTGCCTGTGGCTCAGCGAGTAGGGCACTGGCCCCATATACTTGTGGCGGGCGCCTGTAGTCCCAGCTACTTGGGAGGCGGAGGCAAGAGACTCGCTTGAGCCCAGGAACTGGAGGTTGCTGTGAGCTGTGATGGCACGGTACTCTATCTAGGGTGACAGCTTGAGGCTCTGTCTCAAAAAAAAAAAAAAAAGGTGGAATTGCTACATCATATGGTAAGTCTATTTTTAATTTTTTGAGGAATTGCCATGCTGTTTTCTACAGCAGCTATACCGTTTTACAATCCCACCAGCACAACAGCGCACAAGTTTTCAATTTTTCCACATTCTCACTAACACTTGTTTTCAGCTTTTTGGATAGTAGCCATCCTAATGGGTATGAGGTGGTATTGATTCGCATTTTCCTAATCTTTAGTGAGGTCGAGCATCTTTTCATGTGCTTCTTAGCCATTTGTATATCTTCTTTGGAGACATGTCTTTTCAAGTCCTTTGCCCATATTTGAATTGGGTTGTTTGTGTGGTAGTGTTTTTTGAGACAGAGTCTTACTTTGTCACTCTGAGTAGAGTGCTGTAGCTTCACAGCTCACAGCAACCTCAAACCCTTGGGCTTAAGCGAGTCTCTTGCCTCAGCCTCCCAACAATGCCTGGCTATTTTTTTTAGAGACAAAGTCTTGCTCTGGCACAGGCTGATCTCATACTCGTTAGCTCAGGCAATCCACCTGCTACAGCTGCCCAAGTGCTAGGATTATAGGCACGAGCCACCCTGCCCGATCTTTTTTTTTTTTTTTTTTCCCTGACACTGAGTCTCAAGCCGTCATCCTAGGTAAAGTGCCAGTGGCATCATAGCTCACAGCAACCTCCAATTCTTGGGCTCAAGTGATCCTCTCCCCTCAGTTTTTCTATTTTTAGTAGAGATGGGGTCTCATTTTTGCTTAGGCTGGTCTCAAACCTGTGGGTTCAGGCAATCCATCCACCTCGGCCTCCCAGAGTGCTGGGATTACAGGCATGAGCCTCTTGTTTGTCTTTTATCTATTTATTTATTTTTTAGAGACAGTCTCACTTTATCTCCCTCGGTAGAGAGCTGTGACATCACAGCTCACAGCAACCTCCAACTCTTGGGCTTAGGCGATTCTCTTGCCTCAGCCTCCCTAGTAGCTGGGACTACAGGCACCCACCACGACACCCGGCTATTTTTTTTGTTGTTGTTGTATAGCCAGGGCCGGGTTCGAGCCCGCCATCCTCAGTATATGGGGCCGGCACCCTACCCACTGAGCTACAGGCACTACCCTTGGGTATTGTTTTTGTTTTCAAATTAATACGAGGGTATAATTTTAGGTTAAGTTGTTCTCACTTTCAGGGTAAAGTTCGATTTCTAGAAG
This sequence comes from Arctocebus calabarensis, assembly GCA_963573935.1. NCBI lineage: Eukaryota > Metazoa > Chordata > Mammalia > Primates > Lorisidae > Arctocebus > Arctocebus calabarensis. The sequence continues at coordinate 5,650 of CAUYON010029554.1, forward strand.
AGCCCCTCACCCTGGGGGCGTGTTACACACCCTCACAATGGGCACAGTATCCCGCCTCACGCCCTCCCTCCTTCTGCCAAATGTCCTCCCCCTCCTCCCTCCTGCTTCTCTCCACCCTTGTTTGTGTTTTACTTGTTGAGTTTTAGGAGGTCTCTTCATTTTCTGGACATTCATCCCTTTATCAGATAAATGATTAGCAAATATTTTCTTCTATTCTGTGGGTTGCTTTTTTTTATTCCATTGATATTGTTATTTATTTATTTATTTATTTATTTTTTGAGACAATCTCAAGCTGTGCCCTTGGGTAGAGCGCTGTGGAGTCATAACTCACAGCAACCTCAAACTCTCTGGCTCAAGCGATTCTCTTGCCTCAGCCTCCCAAGTAGCTGGGACTACAGGTGCCTGCCACAACGCCCAGCTTTTTTTTTTTTTTTTTGGTTGCAGTTGTCATGTTTTAGCTGGCTCAGGCCAGGTTTGAACCCTCAGTATATGGGGCCGGCGCCCTACCCACCTAGCTACAGGTGCCGCCTCATTGACATTGTCTTTTAATGCACACACACACATTTTTTTTTGTGGTTTTTGGCCAGGGCTGGGTTGGAACCCACCACCTCTGGTATGTGGGCCGGCACCCTACTCCTTTGAGCCACAGGCACCGCCTGATGCACAGAAATTTTTAATTTCATACAGACCAATTTGTCTCTTTTTTTTCCCCCTGTGCCTTTGGCATGATAGCCAAAGAATCATTGCCAGATCCAATGCTGTGAAGCTTCTCCTCTATGTTTTTGTTGTTGTTGTTGTTGCAGTTTGGCCGAGGCCAGATTTGAACCCACCACCTCCAGCATATGGGGCTGGCGCCCTACTCCTTGAACCACAGGTGCCACCTGCCCCTATGTTTTCTTCTAAGAGTTTTATATAGTTTTAGATCTTACATTTAGGTCTTTTATTTATTTTGAGCTAATTTTGACATATGGTGTTAGGTAAGGGTCCAACTCCATTCTTTTGCATGTGGCTATCCAGTTTTCCCAGCAGCATTTGTTTAAAAGACTGTCCTTTCTCCCATTGAATGGTCTAGGTACCCTTCTCAAAAACCATTTGACCATATATGTGATGACTTTTTTTTTTTTTTTCCCGCAGTTTTTGGCTGGGGCTGGATTTGAACCCGCCACCTCCGGCATATGGGGCCAGCGCCCTACTTTGAGTCACAGGCGCCGCCATGTGATGGCTTATTTTTGAGCTCTTACTTCTATTCCATTGTTTTATATATCTGCCTTTATGTCAGATAAATCTGTGAAATCTGCCTTTGATTATTGTAGTGTGATGTTTCAAAGGCCCTTTCTCATAAGGGCACTAATCCCATTCATGAGGATTCTACCCTCATGATATTTAGGCATCCCCCCAAAAGGCCCACCTTCAACTACTATCACAATTAGTTTAGGGTTTCAATATATAAATTTTGGAGGGACATAACCATTCACACCATAGCAGGAAATAACTCTCAAAGAGGTTATTCCTGGTCTTTGAGCAAGGGAGGAATGGCCTCCTTACAGGAAGAGTTACTGCTTAGCTGCAAGGAAGGCTCAGGGGCAGGTGGACTGCAGAGTCCTCTGAATGAAAGGGAGATGAGTGAAGGGGTAAAGAATGATTACCAAGAATTCCCAAAATGTTGGCAAAATGGGCTTCAGGATGCTCAGTTCCACAGACTGTTACTTGACTGTTATATCAAGAAAAAGCTTTATGGCTCTGCACCTGTGGCTCAATGGGTTAAGGCGCCAGTCACATACACCTGAACTGGCGGTTGGAATCCAGCCCGGGCCTGCCAAAAAACAATGGCTGCTGCAACCTAAAAATGGCCGGGCATTGTGGGCGGGCTATAGTCCCAGCTACTTGGGAGGCAGAGGCAGGAGACTTGCTTGAGCCCAGGAATTGGAGGTTGCTATGAGCTGGGATGCCACAGCCCTCTATCCAGGGTGACAGCTTGAGGTTCTGTCTCAAAAAAAAGAAAGAAAAAAAAAAAAAAGAAAGAAAAAGCTTTGGCTCAGCGCCTGTGGCTCAACAGGCTAAGGCACCAGCCATGTACACCTGAGCTGGTGGGTTCGAATCCAGCCCAGGCCCGCCAAACAACAATGACGGCTGCAACCAAAAAATGACCGGGAGTTGTGGCGGGCGCCTGTGGTCCCAGCTACTTGGGAGGCAGAGGCAGGAGAATTGCTTGAGCCCAGGAGTGGGAGGTTTCTGTGAGCTGGGATGCCACAGCACTCTATCCAGGGTGACAGCTTGAGGCTCTATCTCAAAAAAAAAAAAGAAAGAAAAGAAAAAGCTTTATGTTTACCTGGATGAGCTGGAACATATTTTTCTTAGTAAAGTATCTCAAGAATGAGCTCAGCACCTATAGCTTAAGTGGCTAAGGCGCCAGCCACATACACCAGAGCTGGCGAGTTGGAATCAGCCTGGGCCTGCCAAACAACTATGACAACTACAACCAAAAAATAGCTGGGTATTGTGGCGGGTGCCTGTAGTCCCAGCTACTTGGGAGGCGGAGGCAAGAGAATCACTTAAGCCAGGAGTTGGAGGTTGCTGTGAGCTATGATGCCATGGCACTCTACCCAGGGTGACAGCTTGAGGCTGTGTCTCAAAAAATAAAATAAAAAGGGGGGCAGCACCTGTGTCTCAAAGGAGTAGGGTGCTGGGCTCATATACTGGAGGTGGTGGGTTCGAACCTGGCTCGGCCAAAAACTGCATCAAAAAAAAAAATCAAGAATGGGAAAAAAAGCTTGGTGCCTGTGGCTATACGCCTGAGCTGGCAGGTTCGAATCCAGCCCAGGCCCTCCAAACAACAATGATGGCTGCAACCAAAAAATAGCTAGGTATTGTGGCAGGCACCTACCAGCCACATACACCGAAGCTGGCAGGTTCGAACCTGGCCTGGGCCAGCTAAACCACAATGACAACTGCAACAAAAAAGTATCTGGGCATTGTGGTGGGCACCTGTAGTCCCAGCTACTTGGGAGGCTGAGGCAAGAGAATCGCTTAAGTCCAAGAATTTGAGGTTGCTGTGAGCTGTGATGCCACAATACTCCACCGAGGGTGACAGCTTGAGACCTTGTCTCAAAAAGAAAAATATGCAGTTCGGCACCTGTGGCTCAAAGGGCTAAGGCGCCAGCCATGTACACCTGAGCTCGCGGGTTCGCATCCAACCCGGACCCACCAAACAACAATGTGGCTGCAACCAAAAAATGGCCAGGCGTTGTGGCGGGTGCCTGTAGTCCTAGCTACTTGGGAGGCAGAGGCAGGAGACTCACTTGAGCCTAGGAATTGGAGGTTGCTGTGAGCTGTGATGTCACAGCACTCTACCCAGGGTGACAGCTTGAGGCTCTGTCTCAAAAAAAAAAAAAAAAAAGAGTATAATCGTGATGGGTGTGTTAATTAGTAAATGTACACATTTCACATTGTATATCAAAGCAGTACAATGAACCCCATAAATGCATAAATGTACAAAGTTACGATTTAAGAAAAAATAATAATAAAAATTTAAAAAGAAGAAAAGGCAGGGCTGGACTGGGCTCGCACCTGTAAACCAAGGCGGGAGGGTTGCTCAAAGTGGAGGATCGCTTGAGGCCAGGAGTTTGAGACCAACATGAGCAGGAGTGAGACTCCTATCTCTAGAAAGAAGAGAAAACCTTAGCCGGGCATGATGGCATGTGCCCAGGAGACTGAGGCAGGAGGATCACCTGAGCTTAGGAGTGTGAGGTTGTGAACTGTGATGGCTGATGCCATACACTTCATCTGGGAAACAGAGGGAGACCCTGTGTAGAATGAAAGAAAAGAAATAACAAGAGGGAGGGAGAGGCTCCGGGCCTGTGGCTCAGCGGGCTAAGGCACCAGCCACGTACACCTGAGCTGGCAGGTTCGAATCCAGCCCGGGCCCGCCAAACAACAATGATGGCTGCAACCAAAAATGGCTGGGCGTTGTGGCGGGTCCCTGTAGTCCCAGCTACTTGGGAGGCAGAGGCAGGAGACTTGCTTGAGCCCAGGAATTGGAGGTTGCTATGAGCTGGGATGCCACAGCACTCTATCCAGGGTGACAGCTTGAGGCTCTGTCTCAAAAAAAAGGGAGAGAGAGGGTAAGAAAGAGCTATGGAGAATGGATTACGTGAGCCCCACACCCCAACATCACAGCTTCTGTGATTCCAACCTCTGCACTGTGTCCTAGCAGTATCACAGCCAGTCTGGGGACCACATGAGGCGCTCCCGCCAGGAGCTTGCCCCTGCACCTGTGTGCTGCCTGCCTTCCCTCCCACCCCTGCAGTGCTGCCTGGCCCTGCTGCAGCCCTCCTGGTGCTGTCACAGTCACAGTGATCCCCCCAATTTCCCTGAAAGCTCATCACAAACCCTTCAAGATGGAAACCCTTCCTTCGTGTGGGATGATGATCTCACCTTCACAACCTAATTTTGGCCCCCTCTTGCTGACAGAATTCCCTTCCTTGGGTATCTCTCTCTTTTTTCTTGCAATCTAGCCAGAAAAGCAAAAAAAAAAAAAAAAAAAAATCTTTTCTCCTCGCCTGTCCTCTTGCAATTAGGGAACCTTCCTTTGGTGGTCAACAATATTGGGCCATCACGCCACCCAGTGTGGGTAGCAGTGCCCTGGGGTCCAAGCTCTTTGCTGGCCTCAGCTGTTTGTGTTTTACCACCCGCCAATCACCTTCGGCAGATCAGTTTAACTGTTTTTTATAATTACAAAAATAATAAGTCACATCTAGAAAATATGGAAAAGTAAAAGAAGAAAAAAATCACCTATATAATTCTACCACCCAGAGGCAGTCCTATTAACATTTTGATATAGTTCCTTCCTGGATTTTAAATGCATTTTTCTGTAGCTGAGATCATACTGTATACATAATTTCATGCTCTCATTTTTTTCACTTGTTACATGAAGTATTTTCCCATGTCATTAAAATTGGTTGAAAATATTAATTTTTTTCCACATTAGTTTTTATTACAAAAATAATACATATTTGCTGTAAAGAATTCAAATAATTTAGAAAAAAGTAAAAGTTTCACTTTACTTCTGCTTTTTCTCCCTCATGCCTCAGGAGAAACCCATTTTAACAGTTTAGTTTTTATCCTTACAGACCTTTCTGTATATTTATATAAAATGACTTTTTATTTTTTTATTTTTTTTTAATGTTTTGATAAAACTTTATAATACAGATACAGACTGGCTTGTTCTTTTGGCTGTAGTTTACCAACTCCTGATATAAAGTATATAAACATAACTTGACACATTACCTAACACAGAGTATATGTTCAACAAATAAAATGATAGCTATTTGTATTTTAAGATTCATGTTCTTTTAGTTGTTGAGACAGAGTGCCACCCTATGCCCCTGAGCAGAGTGCAGTGGCATCATCGTTCACAGCAACCTCAGACCCGGGCTGTGGGCATCCCGCTGCCTCAGCCTCCGGAAGCTGCTGGGATTACAGGTGCTCGCCATGGCGCCCGGCTGGGTTTTTCCATGTTTTTCTTTTTCTTCTTTTTTTTTTTTTTTTTGAGACAGAGCCTCAAGCTGTCACCCTGGATAGAGTGCTGTGGCATCACAGCTCACAGCAACCTCCAATTCCTGGGCTCAAGCGAGTCTCTTGCCTCCACCTCCCAAGTAACTGGGATCACAGGCGTCCCCACAACGCCCGGCCATTTTTTGGTTGCAGCCATCATTGTTGTTTGCTGGGCCCGGGCTGGATTCGAACCCGCCAGCTCAGATGTACGTGGCTGGCGCCTTAGCCCGCTGAGCCACAGGCACCGAGCCTTTTTCCATGTTTTTCATGAATCAGGGTCTCATTCTCACTCAGGCGAGTCTTGAACCCCTGAGCTCAAGCAATTCTCCCTCCTCAGCTTTCCACAGTGCTGGGATCCACAGGCATGAGCCACCGCACCCAGCAAAATCCATGTTCTTTTTAAATAGTAAGCTCTTTCAAGCCAATATATATGGGTTATCCCTTTTATAACATCTACCAAAGGGCTAGGATGGTGTTCTATAGACAAGGTACTTCAGTACATTGAATAACTATTGGCATTTTAAAGGTCCTTTATAGAATCCCCAATCCAATTTTATTGCCAAAACAGCGTACAGCTAGTATCTTTGCAAAAGTCTCCAAGACATATTGTGACATATAAAAGCTAGTTGTAGAACTATTTTTTTTTTAAAGTGGTTCTACAACTAGCTTTTGCGTGTCACATATGTCTTGAAGACAGTTCCTTATCAGTATGTAGAGATCCACTGCACTTTAAGAAAGCAGCCAAATATTCCATCTATAGGTTTAACCATTCCTGTTAATGGACATTTAAGATATTTCTAGTTACTCGTACATCTGACTTCATATACATTTATGGGCATTTCTCTTGGTGTCTGGATTAAGTCAGGGCCAATAGGAGATGTAGATACATAGAGATATACAGATATGTCAGAGGAGATTTATTATGGGAATCAGCTCACATGATTATGGAGACCAGGAAGTATCACCATCTGCCGTCTGCAGGCTGGAGATCCAGGGAAAAAGGTGGTGTAAATTCAATGTAAGTACAAAAGCATGAAAACCAGGGGAGCTTGGACTCAAAGTCCAAGGCCAAAGGCCTAAGAAACGGGTGGGAGGGGTCCCATTGGTGTAAGTCCCAATGGCCCAAGAACCAGGTACTCAGATGTTCAAGGGCAGGAAAAGATGGATGTCTCAGCTCCAGAAAGGAGAGTAAATTTACCCTTCCTCCACCTGTTTTTTCTTGTTTCTTTTTTTTTTTTTTTTTGAGAGGGTCTTACTATGTCACCCTCGGTAGAGTGCCGTGGTGTCACACAGCTCACAGCAACCTCAAACTCTTGGGCTTAGGCGAGTCTCTTGCCTCAGCCTCCTGAGCAGCTGGAACTACAGGCACCTGCCACAATGCCCAGCTATTTTTTTGTTGCAGTTTGGTCCGGGCTGGGTTCAAACCCACCACCCTCGGTACATGGAGCTGGCGCCCTACCACTGAGCCACAGGTGCCGCCCCCTGCTATTTTTTTGTTGTAGTTGTCATTGTTTTTAGCCGCCCCAGGCTGGGTTTGAACCCGCCAGCCCCGGGGGTATGTGGCCGGTGCCCTAACCACCGAGAACAGTTGCCAAGCTCCACCTGTTTTTTCTATTTGGGCTCTCAATGGATTAGATGGTGCCCACCCACATTGGTGAGGGTGGATTTTCTTTACTTGTTCTACTGATTCAGATATTAATCTCCTGTGGAAACACCCTCACCCTCAAAGAAATAATGTTTAACCAGCTTTTTGGGCATCCCTTAGACCAGTCAAGTTGACACATAAAATTAACCATTATAGTGTCCTAGAAGTAGAATTGAGTGACAAATAGTATGTGCATCTTTTTTTTTTTTTTTTTGAGACAGTCTCCCTCTGTTGCCTGGACTAGAGTGCTGTGGCATCAGCCTACCTCACAGCAACCTCATGTTCCTGGGCTCAAGCAATCCTCCTGCCTCAGCCTTCTGAATAGCTGGGACTACAGGCGCCCGCCACAACGCCCAACTATTTTTTGATGCAGTTTGGCCGGGGCCGGGTTTGAACCCACCACCCTCGGTATATGGGGCCGGCGCCCTACTCTCTGAGCCACAGGCGCCGCCCAGCCATGTACAATATTGATAAAGCTCTATTGACTAGAACCTGCAAAGGAAGGACAGTTTTGCAACATCTATCACTATTTTAAGATGTACATACTGGCCAGTTACAGTTGCTCACACCTGGAATCCTAACACTTTGGGAGGCAGGAGGATCATTTGAGTTCAGGAGTTTGAGACCAGCCTGAGCAAGAGTAAGACCTGGGGCGGGGCAAGGTGGCTCACACCTATAACCCTAGCACTCTGGGAGGCTGAGGTGGGTGGATTGCCAGAGCTTATGGGTTTGAGACCAGACTGAGCCAGAGGGAGTGATACCTGGTCTCTAAAAAACTAGCTGGGCATTGTGGTGGGCACCTGCAGTCCCAGCTACTTGGGAGGCTGAGGCAAGAGAATCTCCTAAGCCCAAGGGTTTTGGGTTGCCATGAGCTGTGTGACGCCATGGCACTGAGGACAACCAAGTGAGACTGTCTCAAAAAAAAAAAAAAAAGAGTAAGACCTCATCTCCACTAAAAATAGAAAAGCTAGCCAGGTACTCGGGAGGCTGAGGCAAGAGAATCGCCTAAGCCCAAGAGTTGGAGGTTGCTGTGAGCTGTGACTCCACAGCACGCTACTGAGGGCGATAGAGTGAGACTCTGTCTCTACTATATATTTTGTACATGGCTATGGAAACCTACCATGGTTGTGTGATAGCGTGGGGCTTGGTAACCTAGTGGTGAACACCTGGGTGAGGACCCAGACACTCTTGAGTTCAAATCCCCAAATCTGCCAGTAGCCATCTATGAGATCTTTGGTGAGTTACTTAATATAACTCTATGCCCTGGTTTTCTTATCTATAAAATGAAGAGGATAATAACAATAATTCTTTTTTTCTTTTTCCTTTTTTTTAGAGACAGAATCTCACTTTGTCACCTCTGTAGAGTGTGATGGCGTTACAGCTCACAGCAACCTCCAGCTCTTGGGCTCAGGCGATTCTCTTGCCTCAACCTCTGGAGTAGCTGGGACTACAGGCGCCCGGAACGATGCCCGGTTATTTTTTTGTTGCAGTTTGGCCAGGACCGGGTTTGAACCCACCACCCTCGGTATATGGGGCCGGCACCCTGTACACTGAGCCACAGGTACCACCCATTACTTCTTCTTCTTCCTTTTTTTTTTTTTTTTGAGACAGAGCCTCAAGCTGTCACCCTGGAAAGAGTGCCATGCATCACAGCTCCCAGCAACCTCCAATTCCTGGGCTCAAGCGAGTCTCTTGCCTCTGCCTCCCATGTAGCTGGGACTACAGGCGCCTGCCACAACGCCTGGCCATTTTTTGGTTGCAGCCGGCATTGTTGTTTGGCAGGCCCGGGCTGGATTCGAACCCGCCAGCTCAGGTCTTTTTCTTTTTTTGGAGACAGAGGCTCAGGCTTTCACCCTGGGTAGAGTGCCATGGCGTCATAGCTCACAGCAACCTCCAATTCTTGGATGCAAGAAATCCTCTCGCCTTGGTTTTTCTAGTTTTAGTAAAGATGGTCTCACTTTTTGCCCAGGCTGGTCTCTAACTTGTGAGCTCCTCAGCCTCCCAGAGTGATAGAATTACAGATGTGAGCCACCCCACCTGGCCCAATAACAATAGTTCTGTTCTTTTGGGCTATGCTGAGCATTGAAAAAAATAAAATTAAATAGACTTGGCGCTTGTAGCTCAGCAGGTAGAGCGCCAGCCACATACACCGGGGCTGGTGGGTTTGAACCCAGCCCGGGCCTGCCAAACAACAATGACAATTACAATAAAAAAGCCAGGCATTGGGGTGGGCGCCTATAGTCATAGCTACTTGGGAGGCTGAGGTGAGAGAATTGCTTAAGCCCAAGAGTTTGAGGTTGTTGTGAGCTGTGATACCACAGCACTCTGCAGAGGGTGACAGAGTGAGACTCTGACTCAAAAAAAAAAAACAAAACATTTGAACAATGCATCTAAAGCGCTTAGCCTAGTACCTGCTACAAAGTAAGTGTACAGTAAATGCTGACTCATTATTACTGTAATTTACTCAATCATTTCCCTAATGTTGGACATTTAAGTGGCAAAAATTCTTTTAATGGGCTTTCTACAAAGGGCTTTATCAGCTTATCCCTCTAAACATTTTAAGCATATATTGAAAATAACTGAGTTTGAATATTTATTTGATATTAAGCAACTTAATAGTAAATAGCACCCATGACCCATCTTAATATAATACTTTTCATAGTTAATTACACACCCTTCACCGTCTATCAAACATAGACATAGTTGTGTTTTTTTGATTTTTGTTTTTGAGACAGATTCTCACTTTGTCAGCCTCACTAGAGTTCTGTACTGTCATAGCTCACAGCAACCTCAAATTCTTGGGCTAAGAGATTCTCTTGCCTCAGCCACCCAAGTAGCTAGGACTACAGGCACCCGCCACAACACCTGGCTATTTTTAGAGATGAGATCTCGCTCTGGCTCAGGGTGGTCTTGAACCTGTGAGTTCAGGCAATCTACCCATATCGGCCTCCCAGAGTGTTATAGGCGTGAGCCAATGCGCCCGGCCAGTTGTGTTGTTTTGTTTTTGATGAGATCTCACTATATGGCCAGGCTGGTCTCAAACACCCAGATTCAAAGGATCCTCTGGCCTCAGCCTCCCAAATCAGTGACAGGCTGTGTACAGACATGGTGTTTATAGTTTTTTGTTCCACCTACACTTTCATACTGATTGTTTCAGGCACAATAATGCAAGTATTTGGGGGAAGATGGAGAAAGTTATGACAAAATTACATCACAGAGCAGGCCCAAGGCCACACAGAATTTGAAAAGGCAATATTCCTCTGAACAGACCCCATATTGTTTCTTTGCATTTTCAGAGGGTGGCTGCATAGTCTGGGACTTGACTTCCTGCTTCTTCAGATCTCCCTGATGACTTCCAAATGGACAGTCTCCTGGGCTCCACAAGTCCAAGTTTCTGACCTCAGAAGAGCTGAAAAATGCCAGCAACTCTTAAATTACGTGAGGGAGTGACACGTTAGGTGGCAGAGGCTATTTAAGAAGTGTGCAGGTTTCAACCCAGAGGTGTGAGTCTGGAAACAGAGTCAGCCTTGGCCTTGGGCTAGCCCATAATGAGGACTGAATAGGTTGCCAAAGCCACACATGTAAAAAATAACCAATTTTACAAGCACCCGGCTAGCCTGGCCTACACCTTCTGGACACATGGATTATAGGAAACCTGACACAGATGCTTGGCAGCTAAGCAAGGGCTTCAGGAGTTTACAGGAGGACAGAGAGAAATGTCTTGGGTAGTAGAAACATTCAATAAGCAGCCACACCAGGGCTCTACTTAAACATAAGCTCAAAAAAGCAAAGGGCCCCACCACTCCTTCCAGTCACCATGCTGAGACTGCTCCTCTGTGGCTGGGCCAGAGCTTCCTAAGATGCCCAAGAATTCTGCACCCAACTGAGCAGGTTGCTGGGAGTGCCTTACTGCTATAACAAAGGTTTCCCTTATATAACATTGATATATATCGATACATACATAATGTGATACCCAATACGCATGACTCTACATCCCCAGAATCCAGCGATCACCTGGCACAGAAGCTCAAAAATGCTTTTACCGAACCTTAAAGCTGCTCTCCTGTGAAACTATTTCATGTCATCGCGTAAGTAGGAAACATCCATACTTGTATGGCATGCTCAAGTAAAGTGGAGGGGACGTGGGGACATCTATGTGGAGTTTGATGGACAAAGTAATTATATCTTCTTTATAGTGAAGGATTATAAAATGAAAACAGAGAACATACTAAATACTGAATTTGTATGAAACTTTCCAAATGAAATATTTTCAAGTTTTTAGTGAGCAACCTGAGTAGGCTTCCATGAACAAAGCTCTTAAAAAATGTTTTATGATGTATTTTATTTTATTATTTATTTTGGGTGGTGCCTGTGGCTCAAAGGAGTAGGGCATGGCCCCATACGCCAGAGGTGGCACGTTCAAACCCAGCCCTGGCCAAGAAAACTGCAAAAAGGAGATATTTTATTTATTTTTTTGAGACAGAGTTTCGCTCTGTCACCCTTGGCGTCACAGCTCACAGCAACCTCCAGCTCTTGGGCTTAAGCAATTCTCCTGCCTCAGCCTCCCGAGTAGCTGGGGCTACAGGCGCCCGCCACAATACCTGGCTCTTTTTTGTGTTGCAGTTGTCTTTGCTGTTTTAGCTGACTGGGGCCAGGTTCGAACCTGCCACCCTTAGTATATGGGGCCAGCGACCTACCCACTGAACCACAGGTGCCGCCCATATGATGTATTTTATTTAACTTACTATATCCACACTATTATGGTTTCAACCTGTCATCAACATGAACATTATTAATGATATATTTTACATTCTTTGTTTTCTTACTCTTTCGGATCTTGTGTGTGCTTCACATGTATGGTACATCTCAGCTCGGGCCAGCCATAGTTCAAGTGCTGGATTGGATGCCGGGTTCTGTACTGAGGATGCCATCACTTTCTTAAAAGTTCTTTTTTGATATGCTTGAAATGGCTATAAATAATTGCCAGTGAAGATTTCTTTTTTAAGGAAGTCTGCTTTTATTTTATTTTATTTTATTTTATTTTATTTATTTATTTATTTATTTTTGAGACAGAGCCTCAAGCTGTCACCCTGGATAGAGTGCTGTGGCGTCACAGCTCACAACCTCCAATTCCTGGGCTCATGCAATTCTCCTGCCTCAACCTCCCAAGTAGCTGGGACCACAGGCACCTACCACCACGCCCGGCCACTTTTTGGTTGCAGCTGTCATTGTTGTTTGGCGGGCCCAGGATGGTTTCGAACCTGCCAGCTCAGGTGTACATGGCTGGCTCCTTAGCCTGTTGAGCCACAGGTGCCGAGTCAGCCAGTGAAGATTTTTGAATGATGATCTATATGAGTCCTTGGTAACTGCCATCAGTGAGAAATTTGGCCCAAGACAGAGTTAAAAAACTTAAAAGTGTTTTTCCCACCCTTCAAAATTTTATAGCATTTGAAATTAGAGTTGAAGAGCTCTTGTTGAAATTTCTTGTGATAAGGCAAAGAATTTCAAAGCCATTACACTTTTTAATACCACTTATTTTAAGGTAATGCTGGCCCTCTGGGGCCCGTGCACATACCAATGGAGCCAGTGCCACACTGCCAGTATGGACACCACTCAAAGGGCACGAGGGGCAGATTCCAGTGAAGACAGAGATTTGTGCCACAGCCCCTCCAGCATGCCCTGCCCAGGCCCCATTATCCACTGCCTTGGCTGGACTCAGGCTCCCAGGGCCATGGAACAAACACCCCAGCATCCTCGGAACAAAGCCGATTGGCAGCAGCTATTGACGTAATGGGGCAGGGTGGGGGTGGAGGTGCTCCAGTTCTGGGTAGTCCCATTTTCCTCCTCCCCTGTCATACCATCCCCTTATCTCTGTCCCCACACTGATTGGGCCACTCTCCCAGCTCATAGCCTCCATTGTCCCCAAAGGCTGATCTTGTTAGTGTCCCTGAGCATGCCAGGGTCTGTGGCAGGCTGTCAGGAGGGTCTGGGTCCACAGACATTACCCAGCATCCATCCCTTGCTTCTGTCTTGTTAACAGCAACAACAAAAAACTAGGCTTGGCACCTGGAGCTCAAGCAGCTAAGGCGCAAGCCACATACACCACTGCCACTTTCAAACTGTGACTTTGGGCAACTCTTGTGATCTTTATGGACTTTGGTTCTTCCTCTCTCTCTCTCAACAGCTTTATTGAGATAGCTTTCAGTGTCATGAAATTCATCAGTCTGGGGAAGGGGGGATTGAAAATTACCTAATGGCAGGTGGCGCCTGTGACTCAGTGGGTAGGGCGCCGGCCCCATATACTGAGGGTGGTGGGTTCAAACCCCGCCCCAGCCAAAGTGCAACAACAACAACAAAATTAGCCAGGTGTTGTGGCAGGCGCCTGTAGTTCCAGCTACTTGGGAGGCTGAGGCAAGAGAATTGCCTAAACCCAGGAGTTGGAGGTTGCTGTGAGCTTTGACCAAGCTACAGCCACCGCACTCTACCAAGGGCAATAAAGTGAGACTCTGTCTCTGGAAAAAAAAAAAAAATACCTAATGGCTACAATATGCATTATTTAGGTGACAAGTACACAAGCCCAGACTCACCAGTATACAATACATCCATATAACAGACTCCACTTGTAACATATAAATTTATTGAAAAATTTTCCAGGGGCACCTGTAGGTCAGTGCTTAAGGTACCAACTGGCCACATGTTCCAGAGTTGTTGGGTTCAAATCCAGCCCTGGCCTTCTAAAGAAAAAAGAAAAAAAATTTTTCCAGTTCTTATAAATACTAAAAAAAAACTTTAGCCTGGGTGACAAAATCAAGTCCTGTCTCTAAAAAACAAAACAAAACAAAAAAACTAGGCTTGGCACCTGTAGCTCAAGCAGCTAAGGCACAAGCCACACACACCAGAGCTGGCGGGTTCAAATCCAGCCCAGGCCTGCCAAACAACAATGACAACTATAGCCAAAAAATTAGCCAAGCATTGTGGCAGGTGCCTGTAGTTCCAGCTACTTGGGAGGCTGAGGCAAGAGAGTCACTTAAGCCCAAGAGTTTGAGGTTGCTGTGAGCTATGATGCGACAGCACTCTACCCAGAATGGAAAAGCAAGTATCCAAGGTAATCAATACTAATATGAAGCCGATAGAGGATCTAATACATGCCTATATAAGAGAAAAACTCAATTCAATTCAAATTAGTGGGAGGGAGGAGGGGAGAGGATTGGCGTGCTCCCACTTAGTGGGCACAAAGTAAGGGTATATGCCCACAACTGTAATAGGGATTCTACCTAACAAATGCAAACATCCTAACCTAATTGTACCCTCGCATTAATCTGAAATTTAAAAAGGGAAAAAAAAGGGAAAAAATTCACCTATTTAAGATGTGCAGGGTGGTGCCTGTGGCTCAGTAGGTAGGACACCGGCCCCATATACCAAGGGTGGTGGGTTCGAACCAGCCCCGGCTTGCTAAAACAGCAGTGACAACAGCAACAAAAAATAGCCAGGCATTGTGGTGGGCACCTGTAGTCCCAGCTACTCAGGAGGCTGAGACAAGATAATCGCCTAAGCCTAAGAGTTAGAGGTTGCTGTGAGCTGAGATGCCACAGCACTCTACCGAGGGTCACAAAGTGAGACTCTGTCTCAAAAAAAAAAAAAGGTGTGCATTACTATACACAGGCAGTCCCCAGGTTACAAAAGAAGATATATTCTATAGATTTGTTCTGAGGTTGAATTTGTATGTAATTAGAAACAGGCACATTTACCTATTACTGGTAGGTTCATAAGTGCAAGTCCTACATCAGTTGGATATTTGTAACTTGGGAACTTACTGTAATAGCCTCTGTAAGTGCAAATGCCATGTAAGTCGGATGTTTGTAATTGGGGGACTGCCTGTACATTCACACAGTTGTGCAAAGATTCCAATTTCTTGTCTGTCAAACAGGGCTAATCATATATATGAGCTCATATGATTGTTGTGAGAGGAATAAGTGAACAGTGCTTGGCAGGATGCCTGGAACCTGGTGAGCTCTTGGTAAGTGGTAATTATGTCCATGAGTAGGATGACGAGGACAATGGATGAAGAGGAACAACCAGGGATTCCAGCTACCAGCGATGCTGAGTCGCGGCCACTGCCTGGGAGGTTGTCACGTATTTTATGGAAGGGGGCCACCCCAACTCGTTCCCCTCCTCCCGCATGGTCCGCGAGCCGGCAGACAGCCTATTAGGGACTCACAGCCCCTCGGTGTCGAACAGGACGTGACAGCTGCTCAACAGCTGCGCAGTGGAAGGCAGGAAGTGGAGAGAAATGCCACTTACAGAAAATTCACAGGAGAGAAATTCAAGTCAGCAGCAAGCACAGCCATTTCCTTGACTATGTTTGGTCAACTCTACCTGGTCTCAGTTGTCTAGGGTTTTTTGTTGTTGTTTAGGGTTTCTTTCTAAAGAAACTTTTACTCTCATTATATTCAAAAGATTAGCAATTATGCCTTGGATGTTCTTTACCAAACTCTTTTCAGACAGCACTCTCTTTTTTTTTTTTTTTTTTTTTGAGACAGTCTCACTTTATCACCCTCGGTAGAGTGCTGTGGACTCACAGCTCACAGCAACCTCCAACTCCTGGGCTTACGCGATTCTCTTGTCTCAGCCTCCTGAGTAGCTGGGACCACAGGTACCCGCCATACCCAGCTATTTTTTTGTTGTTGTTGCAGTTTGGCTGGGGTTGGGTTCAAACCCACTACCCTCCGTATATGGGGCTGGTGCCCTACCCATTGAGCAACAGGCACCGCCCTACAATGAAATTATATTTAAAGAAAAAAATTTCTTAGACAGGCGTTGTGGCAGGCGCCTGTAGTCCCAGCTACTTGGGAGGCTGAGGCAAGAGAGTTGCCTAAGCCCAGGAGTTGGAGGTTGCTGTGAGCTGTGATGCCACAGCTCTCTACTGAGGGCAATAAAGTGAGACTCTGTCTCTACAAAAAAAAAAAAAAAAAAAATTAGGCTCGGCACCCGTGGCTCAATGGGCTAAGGCGCCAGCCACGTACACCTGAGCTGGCTGGTTCAAATCCAGCCCAGGCCCGCCAAACAACAATGACGGCTGCAACCAAAAAATGGCCGGGCGTTGTGGCGGGCACCTGTGGTCCCAGCTACTTGGGAGGCGGAGGCAGGAGACTCGCTTGAGCCCAGGAATTGGAGGTTGCTGTG